>CM055273.1:94115612-94235464 GCA_029237695.1 Conchocele bisecta | reverse complement strand
AATTTTCATGAAATCGGCTGAATTACAGTGGAACCTCTCTAACAGTGGACCTCAAGTGATACTTGAATAGAGGATATTATATTAGTGATGGTTTAACCCTTTCACTCACCCCTAAAGAACTAGAATGGACTATTGATATGTTAATTTTTCAACCCATCCAATAGTCACAAAATGATTTTCAGACTAGTCCATTTATGAAAACGGGGTGTTTCTGGTCTCATAAATATGACAATTGTCTTGCAAAAAGTGCAGATCCCGATGAGACAGCTCGTCACGAGCCGGCTCATCTGGATCTACACTGTTTGCACAGGCCTCTATACAGGCATTTGGGGTTGAAAGGGTTAATATTGTATGTGTTAAACGAGTTAAACAGGTTACATGTATATGAGGCATAGCCTTATGAAATCAATCACCGAGTTAATTGCATATGATAATAAAGCAACATGAATTATATTTCATTTCTTGCATAAGCAAAGAATCATGCATTGATCACCAGCCTAGTAGCGGATTACCTCGGATGTTTTCTATAGCGATCTCATTTGCATATTTATTACATTAGTGTAGTGTGATTTATTTTTCAAAAACATTTTATGAAAACAAATATGATGGCTTATGTTCACCTTGTTTGTAAGGCAAGCGTTTTTTTTTTGTTTATTTTATTATCAAGGCAGCCAGCAATGCTCTTGTTATTATTATTATCAATTTTAGTTTTTGTTAATGTTATTTATATTACATATACATATACATTATATTATATCTATATGGCGGTTGTTTTGTTTTGTTGAACAAGCTTAAGCATAAGATCTAACGATTATCACTATGAAACTTGTAGCAAATACCCACTTATACCCATAGTCCGCAGGTTGTACCCGTGTTATTAGGTGAACTACGCATATTATGGATATGGGGGTGGGATAAATTACTCAGAGCCCGGCTGAAGCTCGCGGATTATCTCAACGTACATGCTGACGTACCGTCGTGCAATTACAAATGATCACAAACCGTGAATACAGTGGAACCTCTCGAACCGGACACTCTGGAAAGTGTGGCTGTTCAATTTAGATGTGTTTCGCTGTTATGTAAATCGGACTATAGTGAATGTTTATGATTGCAAAACACTAAAATGTGTCGCGAGGTGCTCGCATTTCTGATTTATAGTGGAACCTTTCCAAACAGGACACCCTGGGGTCCTCCCAGGGTGTCCAGTTGGGAGAGGTTTCACTGTATTATATTCTGTGTATAACATTTGCATTGCAATAAAACAGAACCCGCCATGGGCTCAATTCTAATATGATGAGAATTGTGTACCTAAGAATATGTGCGATATGGATCAGAACTTGAATTCATGATGTTAATTTGCTTGTTTTGATGTTTGTCCCCTTTCACATTGTGTAAATACCTACCTTGAATACATTGAATTAAACAATTGTTGAAACCTACGCAAATGTATTTTGTGTCATCTTTTAATACCACAGGAACGAATTGTTAATTCGAGGGAACGAATTGTCATTTCGTGGGAACAAATTGTTATATCGTGGGAACGAATTGTTAATTCCAGGAAAAGAATTGTTAAATTGAGGGAACGAATTGTTAAATTGAGGGAACGAATCGTCATTTTGTGGGAACAAATTGTTATATCGTGTGAACGAATTATTAATTGTTAAATTGAGGGAACGAATAATTATATCGTTGGAACGAATTGTTAATTCGAGGGAACGAATTGTTAAATTGAGGTAACGAATTGTTATTTCGTGGGAACGAATTGATAAAATAAAAATCCATGTCCCCTGCGGGGCACCGTAAATCTGGACCTTCAATAGTCACCTTCAACCACAAGATATACATATAATAGTCCTGATATCTCCATGGCAATGAGAAGCACGCTATCACACGTGCTGCACTCCGTCCCAGCGTAACATGTCTCACGTCAATATAGGCGCCGGATTCTTGATGAATCTACATGCAGAAGATACTGCATAAACGCATTTCATCTCCTAAGTGTGCGCTGCCGGATACTAAACGAACATTATAATACAAACGCGCATCTGATTGGTCAATTGTAATTACAGCCTATAAAATATGAAAAATCACAGCATTTAAAATCTCCAGTCTGTGTTTTACAACTTGACATATTTATGTAACCCTACGCGCTTTTGTAAACAATGGCCAACGGCGGGGAATTCGAATATTTCCCAAATCATTTTCGGTACATTTTCGGTTATCCCTTCTGTCATATTGACATGTACCACTCAAAGCAGAAAAGAGAATCGATCAACGACTGACAAACATGACTTCAGGATGGCCCTTCAACAAATTCCCAAAAAACATTACCCCACCCTCCCAAAATGCAGAAGAATTTACTGGAATGCTCAAATGAAAACTCAATATGCCAGTACAAGCCTATAAGTTGAATAATTCCAATGTGCACGCACATTACTATACATAATACACTGTATTGTGGACGGGTAATCACCTGTTTATACAGTTTATTATGTATAGTCATGTATGTGCACATTGAAACGCGTCGCCGTAAAATTGATTCACTGACCATAAAACCTCCCACATACCGCTCCATATAGAAAAACAATCCATGGTTATCCTCTAAATTAATGCGTTTATGCGATAGTTCTATGTATAACTGAGTGGTAACTTGTCAGGAAACCGGTGCATGTTCGACGTGAAACAGTTTACGTCGGTTCGGAGTGCAACAGTAGTGAGCACATGGATGCGAGTATAATACGTTTACTGACGACAGTGGGATTGCATCGGTAACAGACTGGGCCCTGTTGCTCAAAACCTCTGTTAGCAATGCTAAGGATTTAACAGTCTGTTAAACTAACAGAAGCTTTGAGCAACCGGGCCCTGGTGAATGGCGTTGGATGCCAGTATAATAATGTTACTGACGACAGTGGGCTTGTGTCGGTAACAGACTGGGGCCCGTTTCACCAAACTTCCTACGACTAAAATGTTCGTAAGTGCAGATTTAGAATAGTCTGTAAATTTCAATTGATGGACAATCATAATTTTGCACTTACGAACATTTCAGTCGTACGAAGTTTAGTGAATCGGCCTCCAGGTGAATGGCGTTTTCCATGATCAGTATCATATGGGACTACACTGGTCATAGGTTCCTTTTCGCAGTCGAGAGTCCACGCGAAATTTGGAATTTGCATATTTCGTCGTATACACCACAGCTTGTGCTAGTCTTTGTTTGTAAATATCTGTTACCAAATAATTTGTGCTTGAAAGTAAACAGCTTGATTCTCTGAGTCTGAGCTGTAGTACAACTCAGGCACAGCCAATCAAACGGCTTGATTGCGAATTGATATTGCCAATAGATGTTCACATACGTTGACATATTGGCAAGATTAACGCAGGCGGTTGTGTATGGCCCACGAGTATCTGATCGCGAAATAAAGCCATGTTCTGTTCTATGCAGTAGTAGAATGGTCAAGAACTACAGTCGGTGAAACTGTCACGCATGTCCATATTTCGTACGCCGACAAAACATGTGACGGTGACACGTGTCGCGAAATGCGATGCTCTATGTATCAATCCATGTATGCAAACAAAAACAGCGCGGGGATTTATGGTTTCGAATGAAGAGGGTGATCTCCCTTGTTCAGAGTTTACGCCATTTGTTTTTAGTACAACCGCGTGACGAATTTGTTGTAATACTAAACTCCACGAACACAAGAGAACACAATTACAAATTGCATCCATACACTTGGGAAGACAATATTATTCTCTACTGTATAGATGTAATGCATGAACATGTATATATTATTGTGGATTGGAAATAAATCGTAAAGACTCCCACAGCATGAGTGATTTCCCTTGCTCAGCAATTACACAACAACGAGGCATTATATTGTTTATTTATAGAACAAAATGTGATTCCCAGTGAAGTAAGAAGTTTGTACATCAAACACAACCAAGTGGTTGTTATAAATACATGTTCACGCATATTATAAGGCACTCCCTCCAAATTATTTGACCATGACCTAAATTACAAACAAAACCCATTCGGTGCTTTAATCCAGCAGGTCACGATTCTGCTCAAAATGTAGCTTAGTATTATTGGCTGGCATCAAACGTTTCCCAGTTTGCTGGTTGGTCGAACTTTCCCGCTGTCCCAATGTCACCAGTTCCGTTCGTCCCGTCACTGGCATCATTGCGCGACGGAGATGAGGTACCGCTGACGACACCACGATACGGCCACTGATTGTTGTTTGCTGCTGCCACTACTACTGCTGCTGCTGCTGCAAGTCTCTGCCGCATTCGTTGTTGTTGTTGTTGTAAAACCTTCGAATTTCTGGCACGCTGGGCTGAACATAATACAGAGAGGATATTATATGAGTGATTTAATATTATATTTATTAATCAGTTTACTGATTTCCCAAGAACCGACACTACGCCTGGTTGCTGATGAAATCAATCAACTCATTAACTCGACTTACAAATGTACAGCGGAACCTCTCTAAACCGGACACACTGGGAGGTCCCCATGGTATCCGGTTTAGAGATGTTTCACTGTAAACCAGACATATTACTATGTCAACTTATGCGGCTGTGCTTTGCGAACATGAACAGGCATTTTCATGATCAATATACACCAATGAAACCCATACAATTAAAGCTACACAGACTGTCCGCGTGTTCTAATGTAACTGCTACATTGAAAGGCGATACAAAGCAATCGTGTTGGGCACCGACTTGGAACGTTGATTGGGTAAAACTACCTAAGTGTCGGGTTAAGCGAGTTTACATGGCTCCATAAACCTCCTGTTTATCCCTTGTCGTTACAAATACAGTAACACATAGTCGGCTACATGTATACAGTGGAAAGGTTCCCCAGTATATCAGACATATTAGCGCTTCACGACACATTCTAGTGTTTTGCAATCATGAAAAGTCATCTACGTTAAACATCCATATTATCCTGCGTGTCAGGTTTAGCGGGGTTCCACTGTATTGCGAACAGTAACTCTTGAAATATACTCCCGACCGCAGCCTTCTACTGACGGTACGGGAGTAGCTTTCAAGAGTGACTGTTCGCAACTAGCTACACTCATGCACGTGTATCCCTTACGAATCTTATAATACAGGAAACATATATAGAGAATAGTAGGTTAGTGCCGTGAATGGGAGAAAATACCTGACAAGACTTAGGAAACGGGATGGAGCCTCGCTCATCCCTTTTCCGAGCCGCGCCAGATATTTTTCCCATTCACGACACTAATCTACTGTTCTATTTATCTATAATACAGGAAACATATAGTAGGTTATACCAGTGCACATCAATTATACCACATAAAAGATGAAAGAACCCGTATAGAAACAGAAATAAATCAAATAATGGGAGGCAATGGAAATGAGGACAAGGAGAGATCAGAGAAACTGGGTCGCCAAATCAATCGTGCAATACATAAAACACATACAATCCCCATGGCAGAACGTCTGTTATCCGAATTGCTAATTTCAATTAAAGTCGTTAGACCCTCTATATACCGCAATCCCATTACAATGTAGATCCACAGGAGCCAGGCTTGCAACGAAACTTCTTGCCATCATTGTAGATCCAGTAGAGTCTGTTTGCTACAAGCCCTCTCAACAGGGTCTGCAGTGTTTGTCGGCAGTTTTCAAAGCTTTTAAACATACACCAAAATCAAACATGGAACCATCAATTTAAGATATTTAGGGGTTAAAGGTACATGCTTACTCAGTAGGCACAAAATGTTCTTTATATTAATTAAATAATTACGAGTGCCCGCTATACAAATACATGCATGGTATTTTTTTTATTATTTATTATAGGAATGAATGGCCTTTTTGTGGAATTTATCGGGGTATAAACTTGGAAAAGTCGCGGGAATACTGGACGAAGGCCGGAAGGCCTCGTCCAGTATTCCCGCGACTTTTCCAAGTTTATATCCCCGATAAATTCCACAAAAAGGCCATTCATTCCTTATATTTCCAGCATTTGAAATAAATTCATCAAGAAAATCTGTTTATTTTCCGTTTTCTTAAGAATTATTTTAACTGCGCCTCACGGTTACGGAAAGTAGTTCGGCGTGGGAGTTTACTGGGGTATACATTTTGGACAGAGACTTGCTACGGGCCAATCAAATGTTAGGGAATTGTGTAAATATTTTTGTGCTGGAATTATACTAAATTAAATGAGTCGATTGAAACAAATAATAGTTTCGATAGATTATTAAGGATGATCATTGCACATCCAAAAATAAATAGAGAAAATAATTCGTAATGTCTCTTAACGTTTTAAGGAAACACGGTTATCGCCCCCGATGTCAGTGAGGACATTTGTGTCTGGTATAATAAATGCCAATCAATACGTGGGGTAATTGTGAATGAATGTTTAGTTTGCCAGAAAAGTTCACAGATGATTTCTCTGATATAAATAACATTGCGTGCCTACTGAGTGGATATGTACCTTTCAAGTTGCAGAAGCGAGCCAGCAAATCAGGAGCAATACCAAGGTGCATGATCACGTGGTTACAACAACAACAACGTCGCCCACTCCAAAGTACGTATTATTTTATATTTTCCTTAAAATGCAACGGATTTTAATGAACTATGGCGCAACAAACGCGTATGGGATGGGATGGGATGCATTTGGTGGTCCAGTGAGTTTGGCACAGACTTATGTCGTTTTTGCGAAGAATCGATTTCCGTGTCGGTAGACACGGAAATCGATTCTTCGCAAAAACGACAGAGGTTTGTGCGAAAATACAGAGACCACCAAATGCGGCTTAACAAGACGCGTTTGATGCGCCATATTTCATCAAAATCCGTTACGTAATAAGGACACTATAAAATAATACGTACTTTGAATCAGATGGATTCTGGAAATTTCAGTACTTGTTGTTGTTGTTGTTAGTACCACGTGATCATACACCTTGAATACCAGTCATATGAACCACAAGGCCAACTTCTTAACCAGTCACAGCCACCAAGGTTACACCACCGCCTGTGCCAATCTTTTCAATAGTTTTAAATGTGTTTATTACGAAATACTTGAATAATTGAATATTGTGTTGGAAGGCAAGCAGCTTGAATGGCTGAGCCTGAGCTGTGATACAGCTCATGTACAGCCAATAAAACTGCTGGATTGTCAGTTGATATTGCCAAAAGATGTTCCGAAACGTTGACATCTTGGCAAGATTAACGCAGGCGGTGGTGAAACAAACACCACAAGATGATCACGTACCCCGTATGCAGGAGACGCGGATAAACGCGGCGATTATCACGATTACGACGAAGCCAACAAACATTATGGCCGTCAGGGCGAAAACTCGGCCCATGTTGACGCTGTTGACGACGGGAATAGAAAACAAATATTGTATACACCACCGGCTGCGCTAATCTTGCCAATATTTGAATTTATTCTTTTTTCAAAATACTTCAATATTATGCTTGGATTGACTGAGCCTGAGTTGTGCTGCAGGTCAGGCTCAGCCAATTAAGCTGCTCGATTGACAGTTGAGATTGCTAATTGATATCCATAATCGTGGACATCTTGGCAAGATTAACGCAGGCGGTAGTGAATGCTAATTGATATCCAGAATGTGACTCGAGAAATAGGACTTATGGGATTGTTGACCAATGTAGCTCCTGGTCAACAAGCACACTCGTGTAGCCTGATAACGATCTATATTGCTTGCTAGAAGCATAACGGGTGTTTCATTGGTGGAATGACGAACAGTGCAAATCCTGATCAGACTGCGGATGCACAGGCTGGACTGGATTTACACAGGTCGCAAAACCCATAAGCCCCATTTCTCCAGTCACAGCCACAAAATGAGTTTACTGATATCATTACAACACGAGACTGCTGTGTTTATGTATATAATAGTATAAGTTAGATAATGTGTTCGAGTCGAATATGGTTAGTTAATCAGCGCATGTGGGAAATTTAGGGGGCCGGAAATCGTCGAGCCGCTAGACGAGACGTATTTCGGCCGCCTTAAATTCCCCCACGCGCTGTTAACTAACCATATTCAACGAGACGACATTATCTAACTAATTTATTGCACGGATACGTCGAAAGCCTGAGATAAAATTATATATTTTGTCGAATTTATTGTAAGTTTACTACAAATACTATAATTACACAATTTATTTTCCAGCCATTCCTCTTGGGTACCCCACTTTTATTTACATTTCCGCAGACATGTCCTCAATACGCTGTGGTCACGTGACCAGTTAAAAGTGACAAAAATATAACAGGCGTCTGTTATCTGGTTCACAATCTTACCGAAGCTGGATTACTACGTTTGCATGCAATCAGTGTATAACCAACACAGCATGCACACATGCGCTGCTTGGTCAGTGACTACGGTGTTCGTGGTTCTATAACAATTATATCACTCCACGAGCTGTTAGTGTTATTGGCATTTTCATAGCACTAATTAATAGTATTTTTGTATTTTCGTAACACAGCGCCATGAAACTTCATATTCGGGGTATCGATCCGAAAGTCGCCCAGTCACTTGTAGCCTGTCAATCATGAATGGGCCATGTTATCAGGGCATGACTGTTTAAAGGTTACGCACCGATATTGCTCTACTTAATTGATTGCTGATATTTGCGCATGCACAGGTTATCCTGACATGTAGAATAGGCGTTAATCTCAAGCATATAACACACGCTAGACGGTGTATCTCCGTGAATTAACACACGGGGGAAGTGGGCCAGACAGGTCCAGACAGTGATCTCCGGCAGTTAGCACACTACGGAGATTAAAGGATTTCGCCGCATCCGTGCAATAAATAGGAATTAGCAAACAGTTTTAATAAATTCATGTTAAATCAACAAGAATCTTAGATTATATGCAATGCATACGTAATTACTGTCTGTTTCACGAAACCTGTCCAAATTTTACGGCTATATAAACAATGGAAAAACTTTTTTTCGATAGTATGAAATTATAGCAAAATATAAGAATGAACCTTCTTTCTTTTTTTGTGAAATTTGTTCCAATATTGATTTTATTGCGAAAAAAAACAATGTCCACATGTTAAATCCTCATATACATGTACATCTTCACAGAGTGTTCTCTATGCGGATTAAACATGGGGATTTTTTTCTAATTTCAGAAATAGTGCACCGATTTTCAAAATCTAGCTTTCGTGTTATTAGTTGGATCATTTGTAGATATCTAGCGAGGTTTCAGAGTCAATTTCCAATTATTTGTTCGTTTATTGACTCCACCCTCAGCTCGCACAAATTCACACAGAAAACTAAATTTTTCGTACTAAAATCAATATTTAACCAAATTTCACGATATATTTTACTATTATTTAATATTTTCGAAATAAACATTGTTTTTGCATTGTTTATATAGCTGTAACATGTGGGCAGGCTTCGTGAAACAGACTCTAAACATACTTTGAAGCTGTACTGATCACCCAGCATGTTTTCAGTATTGTAGCGGTTTCAAGGTGTGTGATCACGTGGTACTAACAACAACAACAAGTACCGATTCAAAGTACGTATTCTTGTATAGTGTCCTTATTACGTAACGGATTTTGATGGCATATGGCGCATCAAAAGCGTTTTGTTAAGCTGCATTTGGTGGTCTCTGTATTTTCGCCCAAACTTCTGTCGTTCTTGCGAGGAATCGATTTCCATGTCTACATTAGTAGGTGTCAGTAGACACGGAAATCGATTCTTCGCAAAAACGACATAAGTTTGCGCGGAACTCCGGGACCACCAAGTGCAGTTCATGAAGACGCGTTTGCTGCGCCATATATCATGAAAATCCGTTGACTATTAAGGAAACTATCAAATAATACTTACTTTGGAGTGGGCGACGTTGTTGTTGTTGCTGTCATGTCATGTCTCCGACACGGAAATCGATTCTTCGCAAAAACGACATAAGTCTGTGCAAAACTCCATAGATCAAATGCAGCTCATGAAGACGCGTTTGCTGCGCCATATTTCATCAAATTCCGTTGCATATTAAGGAAACTATCAAATAATATTTACTTTGAAGTGGGCGACGTTAGTTTAAACATATTTTATTTGCATATTGTTTACAAGTTCATTGTCAGTGTCAAAGTTACTATATACAGTACTATGCAAATGGGATTGGATTGAAAGCAATCTTATTTAAATCCTCTCCCTGGAGTGGGCGACGTTTTTGTTGTTGTTGTAACCACATGATCATGCATCTTGGGTTTCATGTATAGAGGATCTTAAATTAATATCAATTTGATATGAGATTTATGAAACGAGTCACGCACAATTTATGCACCGAGCATCTGGCGAGGTGCATAATATTGCTAACGAGTTTCATAAATATCATATCAAATTGAAACTCATTTGAGGTCCTGTTTATCACATGATTTCACACTCCAAATATCAGGAAACTTGGGAGATATTCGATACGTTTCAGTGAGAAGACGTCATTGACTATTTTCGCATCTTGTTGAAAAGAGAAAAGTAGTGTTAACACTAGAAATAAAAAACTATTATAAAAATGTCATATTATAGATTCCCTTCTTTGCGTCAGTTAACACTCCGCGTTATGAAACATGAGCGCATTATAACAATTACAAGGCTTGTACTGAGTCACTGACGTTTCTAATGACGTTTAAAACATGATGACGTCAACTTCGAAACATCATTGCTTTGTCGCGCCCTTATGGACGTCATTTGGAACGTCTTCATTTTATTCGTTTGGCATAACGGTAGCCCATGAAACGAATACGTAATTATGGTGATGGGTCAGCCAATCAAATTATCTCCATGTGTTATTACACGTGTGTCATATCACTTTTATAAAATGGGTTACATCACGCCATAACAAGGTTTTCGTGTGATAAGCATATTTATTACACGAAAACCTTATTATGACGTGATGTATATTTATAAGCATATATATTTATTATCACTATAATATACTATTCGCTGGCAAACACCCCCCCCCCCCCCCGGGAACAACCTTATACCAACACAACACTCACTTATATCGAGCACGAACGAATTGATATTTCGATGGAACTAATTATTAAATTGAGGGAACGAAGTGTCATTTCGTGCGAACGAATTGTCAATTCGACGGAACGAATTGATATATCGTGGAACGAATTATTAAATCATTTCGTGGGAATGAATTGTTAATTCGACGGAACAAATTGTTAAATTGAGGGAACGAATTGTTAATTCGTGGAAACGAATTGTTATATTTTGGGAACGAATTGTTATTTCGAGGGAACGAATTGTCATTTTGTGGGAACGAATTGTTAATTCGAGGGAACGAATTGTGATATCGTGGTAACGAATTATTAATTCGAGGGAACGAATTGTTAAATTGAGGGAACGAATTGTTATTTCAATGGAACAAATTAATAAAAAAAATCCATGTTCCCTGCGGCTCAGCTCCGTAATAACACGTGTAATGACAATGTCAAAGCATTTGTTTTTATTGGAAGTATTTATTTGTTTTGTCACAAACATACAAGTTACATACTACGAAATGTATACATGTGTTGTCACTGGAGTGTACACGACAGCCGGGTACGACTCCAATTTATTTCAATTGTTTATCAAAGCACATTTTATGTAGTAACCTACCTGTCTTGTATGCATCTGCCTCCGGAGCAATGTAAGCCCTGGGCACAGCACATGATACCACAGCACGTTGTCGGTGCGTTGCAGTAGGTCCGTCCGTCTGAAATATACGCAGGTAACCATGTCCCCATAGGTAACTCATGGACTACTAGCTACATTAATTCGCCTCCTATATGTTGTCTACGGCTACAATTTGATCATGTAGGTCAAAATGTATTAAACTGTATATTTTATACATTTAAACAAATAATCTTTGATGTAGATCTAGTAAATTGCCAAAAATAATAGAACAGGGGAATCATTTTCCCATGGAAGCCATATTTTTTCTTGTTGTTGTACAACATTCAACGTAACGAAATGAAGCTTTCAGACATGTGAATGTCAGATAAACACCTTGACATGGTAAAATAACCAATTTCTGCATGTGTATGTTCTTTATTAATAATTTATTGATACAGTTTTGACAGTTTTATATCGCTAATATCAAACACGCCGGATAACCGATTTCAAAAACCACTCTTCCATGTGTTACATTAAAGAGATGGTGTTTAATTACTACCCTCGCGAGAGGTACATGTATGGAGTGGGGTAGCAATTTTGTTGCTAATACATGTAGTGTTTGGTCTGTGTGTCCCTCAGTGTGTATGTCCGGTTAAGACGTTTACCAGTCTCCAATGGAAGGGGGGGGGGGGCATGTGTGTGCCCACAGGCCACATTTTAATGTTGTTGTATGAAATTGACGTGGAATGGAAAATACCATCTGCAATGCATGTTCAGGGTAGTGTTGTTTGATATAGGCTTTATCAGGTAAGGCTATGTAACGAGTAGGAGTTTTGAGGCTCGTCGAGGAATTCTTATCGTTTAACATCTGATAAACTTGATACCAAAAGGCACTAACTTGGTTATGTTTATGAGGTAACATTTTATGGAATCAATTGAGTATAGCATGGTTTTCAATGACAAGCACGCGGACCTGTTTAAATTGTGACACTATATGGAACCAATTATTCACGAATGCCAGATGACGTTGTGCAACCAATGAAACGTCAAAGAAAGTAGTTTTCAAATTCCGTTGACTGCAATACATTCTATGAGATGGGGTTAAATTGCTACCCTCGCGAGAGGTGCGTGTATGTAGCGGGGTAGCAATTTTGTTTCTAATTGACGACTAGTATTCCACGTTAATTTGTCATACCGCAGATACATTTCTCGTGTTTTGATTGGTCAGCTTGGACGGTAATATGAGCCCATATTATCTGTCAAGCCCGTCAATGTGGCTCGAATAAAACGTTGCGATTGGTCTAGGCTGAGTCGAAAACGAAACAGTGTGGATATCACCACCTAAATATACTCATATGGATTGGTAATGACCTAACTAAGAAAACCAAAGTTAGATTTTTAAAAGAAATTGCCAAGTTTTAACGAATTTCTACTCGTTTATATCTGGATGACGTCAGGTAATATGTGTAACGTCGTGACGTCGTGCCGTTTGGCGCCATATTTATATGACGTTAAACATGCACCAATACAATTACAAACTAAATACGTTATTGTGATTCTACAAAGTCAATATGGTGTCATATTGTCCGTCTGAAGATATATTTCCCCTCGGGTGCTTCTCGGGTGACCATAGATTCAGACGGACAATGCGACACCAAATTGACAGTGTAGATTTACAATAACTTATATTATAGAATATTCCATTAACTGAGATGGTTTAATATAGTTAGCGACCTCAGCAGAAATATTTACACCACTGCCTGCGTGAGTTAATGCTGCCAATATGTCAACGTTTCTGAACATCTGGGGCCCGTTTCAGTAAAATTCGTACAACTAAAATGTTAGTAAGTGCAAATTTAGGATGACTATCATAATTTTGAACATTTGAATCGTACGAAACGGTCCCCCGTTGTCAATATCTACTCGAAATCAAGCAGTTTGATTGGCTGTGCCTGAGCTGTAGCACAGCAGCTTACTTTCCAACTGTTAATTCGAGGGAACGAATTGTTAAGTTGAGCGAACGAATTGTTATTTCGTGGCAACGAATTTATAAACAAATATCCATGTCCCCTGCGGAGCTCCGTTCTACTGAATGTATAACCCTGCTATTTGACGTGTATGTATAAAAATGAGTGTCGGTTCCCATAATGAATCGGAGCTGCAAAAGGCACCATTATTTATTTATAGAAGTGGCCTGATACTTTTTGATCGACCCTCAGTCAATTAACTCCAGCATTTTAGTTTTTGGACCATGATGTTTGTCTTTATCACCACAGGATTAGAAATAAAGTTACCGAGATGAAACCTTTAAATGTCAGAGAAAATAGCTTGAAATGATAGCATGACCAATTACACAATCTCCTGCGTTAATTTTGCCAATATTTCATCATTTTGAAACACCTAGTGGCAGTCACAGCTCGCAAACAAGCAGTTCGATTGACTGAGCCTGGTCTGTAGCACAGATCAGGCTCTGTAAATCAGGCTGCTTGATTGGAAGCATTGGAAGTATTGTTAAATAAAAATAAATTTAAATATTGGAAAGGTTAACGCTGGCCATGATGATTACTGAAGTACAATATATGGTTTTTGAGATACGGCAATTCGGATGTTGGAGCCATTTCATTAATCCACCCGATTTGTTCTGTGATATGTTATACAAGGTGCATAATCACTTGGTTACAACAACAACAACAAGTGCTGACACTTCCAGAAACCCTCGGATTCAAAGTACGTATTCTTTTATTTTGTCTGTATTATGCAACGGATTTTGATGAAATATGGCGCATCAAACGCGTCTTGTTAAGCTGCATTTTGGTGGTCTCTGTACTTTGTTCCAAACTTCTGTCGTTCTACAGACACGGAAACCGATTCTTCGCAAAAACGTCATAAGTATTGCCGAACTCCCGGGATCACCAAATGTAGCTCATGAAGACGCATTTGCTGCGCCATGTTTCATCAAAGTCCGTTGCATATTAAGGAAAATATCAAATAATACTTACTTTGGAGTGGATGAGCTTTCAACACTTTCAGCCATTGTTATTGTTATTGTTGTTGTAACCACTTGATCGTGCACCTTGTTATACTAGCGCAGAATAACTTACTGTCACAGTCGATCCGCTTCTCCGTCTCACCCGCCACGAAGGCTGTAACATGAAATACATGATTTGATGTATTGGTGTGTAATCGCCTATCAACAGCTAAGGTCATTTAAGGCCAGGTGCAACATGTAAGAGAAAGAACATATGGTGTGAGTGGCCATGAACAAAATGATATTAATGCGTAATTGCATTAAATACGTTTACGTAAGTCAAAAGGTCACAAAATGTTCAGAGTACATGCGGAATAATTCCGCATGTACTCTAAAACTTTTGTCAACTTTTGACGCCATTTACGGAAAATATTACACCTTTTGTAAACGTATTTCATGAACTCACGCATATGTCCGAAGGTACAAAATCACACGGCGTGTCTCATTTACTGTGATTGGTCAGTTTGCGCGCGGTCACACAGTTTCGCCCCCTGAAATTGCCTATAACAGCGATAGTAACGATACATGTAAGGCATGTACAATATTTTGTTTAGTGGGGGTGGGAGGCGGAAACTTCAATACAATCGACAATTAGTGCGATACGTTGTACTTAGAACACGGTTTGTCCGTCTGTACGAGGAGTGTGTCCGTCTGTATATACCGTGCAGGTGTTAGTTAGCTTATAGTTAAGGGTCAGAAATGGCTGGTGGACCCGGGCATTTAAGCCCGAAAAGTGTCAGGCCAATGACCGTTGGCCCGTTTGTTTCCGAATTTACTATGTGCGATACAGTCGAAATATGTGCATTAAATGAAGGAGGCGATGGGGCGGTTATTTTAACCTAGCTAGTCCATTCTCCTATCGCACGATGTCAGTATATCAGACAGTGAAAAGTGCTGAGTGTGAGTACATGTGATATATGGAGACTCAGCCGTAACAGTGTTATCTTATATGATGATATTTAAGGGTTGGTGTCCGTGCAGGTGGAAACTCCTAAGCAATTTATACATCCCATGAACGTATCATGTCTGCATTTTTCCTAATATACCGGGGACACATACATCCGGGGAATACCGATGAAGAGGGATACTGCTACATTGACGCACAGCTCTCTATGCCATTACGACCGCACATATTCATACGCAGTGATTAGGTCGTATTGACAGGATATCAAAAATGTAAAAATGTTTCACGGCATCGTGTTTCACGGCACGTAAGCTCTGTGTTGACGGGATAAAGTCATATTTGCTTCTCAATGTACTTGAATAGAGCAATTATTGGCATGGGTATATATTTATTTTATATTTCAAGAATCCATACATTTATTTTGAAGCAGCATATACATAACATGTTCCTAGTTACATACATATATTACTAGTAATAATAATGTGCAACGGACAAGGTTATCATTTGATGTTGGTACCTATACATGGTTTTGATAAGAGCAAGCTCACACAGCCTGCACAACCTTTACACATACAAATGTGTAACTGGCAATGCATATATTACGCATCACCCATATACCGGAATATAATGCTATCATGAGTATGCGATGTGATCCATTGTCTACACAATACTTAACCTGGACGAACAGTCACGTGTATCTGCATCCCCATGGAAACAGTGTAGTGTGTATCAACGAGACAACTTCCCTGCAGATCATACTGAACTTTATTTCACAACGATTACAAACAAGCAGGGGGCCGTTTCGTTAAACTTCGTACGATTAAAATGTTTATAGTGCAAAATTATGATAGTCTTTAAATTTCACATTAACAATGTGTTCTTGTAAACAGTTATTGTATTTACATTTATTGAGCATAGGCTACAAATGCAGCCTATGCTCAATACATGTAAATCCATCAATTGAAATTTCCAGACGATCCTAAATATGAACTTACGAACATTTTAGTCGTACGAAGTTTAATGAAACGGGCCCCAGGAGAGCACGTATCGTGCTTATACAAATGTTTTCGTTGGAACCGCTGGATGCGTAAGTGCGGTCTTTAATGTGGAAGGAAATCGGAGTACCCGGGGGGGAAACCTACTTGAACGATCTGGCGACCATGATACCATCCTAGATACTGCCCCAGTCGAGGATCGAACCAATCTGCATTGGTGAGAAGAGTGCTCGTTACCAATTGCGCTAGGCTGACAACGTTTGCTCACATTGTATCCCAGTATGTCATCACAACCTTTCCTTAATTCATATTCACGGTGTATGATCACGTGGTTACAACAAAAACAGCAAGTACTGAAACTTCCAGACGCCCTCCGATTTAAAGTACGTATTATTTTATTTTGTCCTTATTATGTAACGGATTTTGATGAAATATGTCGCATCAAACGCGTCTTGTTAGGCTGTATTTGGTGATCTCTGTACTTTGGCCCAAACTTATGTCGTTTTTGAGGAGAATCGATTTCCGTGTCTACATTAGTATGTGTCAGTAGACACGGAAATCGATTCTTCGCAAAAACGACATAAGTTTGCGCGAAACTCCCGGGACCACCAAGTGCAGTTCATGAAGACGCGTTTGCTGCGCCATGTATCATGAAAGTCCGTTGCCTATTAAGGAAACTATCAAATAATACTTACTTTGGAGTGGGCACGCTTTCAACACGTTGAGCCATTTTTGTTGTTGTTGTAACCACGTGATCATGCACCTTGATATTGCTTGTTTGATTTATGTCAGTGGTTTCTAACTTGCAGTGATAGTGACGCGCGGTGGTATCAGGCTATTTTCATATGCAAATGAGGCATGTTTTTATTTTATTATTTATACTAATTAAATGCGTCAGCTGAAAATATAATATTTTCGACAGATTATAAAGTATGATCATTGCACATCAAAAAATAAATACAGAGAATAAATAGTATTATCCGTTAATATTTTAAAGAAACACGAGTATCGCCCCTGATGTCAGTCTGGAAAGTTTACGTCTGATATAAAATGTATAATAATGCCAATCAATGCATGGGCTAATGGTGAATGAATGTTTATTTTGCTAGGACATATCTCAGATGATGTCTCTGATATACAGAACATTTTGTGCCTACCGAGTGGGCATGCATTACGCAAACTTGTATTAGCGAGCGTACCTCACTATAACCCCAGTTACCTATGTAAACAGGGGGTATGATGACGTACCCGCGCAATAGGTAATGCGGTCAAATAGGTCACGATGCAGTGACAATTTTCGATCAATAACCTATGTTGTAAGCGATTGTAATGTGTATTTTCAATATTTATATTATTAAAATGTATCATATCGGTACCCCTTTAAGTAATATTTGTATATTTTAAATGTATTGATGTTCTCATGAAGTGCATGAATATAAATATTAATTAATCCAGCTTATATTGAGCTATATAAATCACACAGCCTTAAAACATAGTGCTGGAGTATAAACCATAGTATCGTATATTATTCATAAGTATATCACTATTAAACATTAATTACAATATGTATGCATATTATTAAAACAGTATATGCTACCGCTGTTTCGCTATATGTGATATTTATAAAAAAATATTTTTTTATTCGTCCGCGTACGAATTTCTGTTACACAAAGCGCCATTTTCAGTTCATATTTTGACCTGTGCATATGAACCGGACTAAGTTTAAACAACGCTCGATTCCGTCCAATTCAAATTTCTCTGCAGAATGTTCAGACAGACTAACTACATAAGTAATGCTGCTAAATAAGAGTTAACGGCTGGAACATGGTCATTACTAAAAGGAAGAAACCAGTCGTATTATTGAAAAATAAGATTTACCTGATACCTCATGGGGGCCACCATTAATCCAGTGTAAACAATAGACCGTGTGATCCCATTCCCTGAGTAGCCCCAGCTTAGTGAAACGGTGTGCTAATCATGATATTATGTTCCCCAATAATGGAAACGGTTTGAATTTCTCGGTAAAAACTATGAAAGTCATAAAAAAATAACGATGTATATTTAACATTTGATACGCGTAAACGGTATTACTCTCTCTCATTGGATCGTCAGTTGTCGTCTATAGCGATTTAACGTATTGATCTGGTCTTAATTTATTGTCAACTTTCAACGCCATTTACAGAATATACGGCTAATTTTGGAAATGAATAACGGCAAATTACGATGACGTCTGCTCTGAAATATCTGTCAACTTGTGGACGTAATTTAAGGAAATCGATTATATTTTAAGGCTACATCTGTGACTAATTACGAATTTATGTATGGTCTTTGGCTACACCCGACACATTACATAGATCTAGTTGTAAATACACGTCGCTTTGTGTGGACAAAAATCGATAATGAGCAGTCGTGTTGATCTGATGACACCACACAGCTGTAAATGTTGACTGATCTTTAGGCAATGTTTTGAAATTGACGTGTCGTTTTGATGTGTGCCGCAACACCTCACTGTCGGAGACAACATGACAATTAACGATATACTCTCCGTTCTACACAGATATATTAGACGGCTGGTTATTTAAAAAAAAAGTAGTTCAGTACACCTTCGCCGATATTGTTGTTATAAAATCAGTAATAATTTCCGTAAATGGTGTTGAAAAGTCGACAAAAATTCTATCACCGTATTTAGTTGTGCCGATATTGTTTTAAACAAGAAACGAGGCAAAGCCACGAAGGCCAGATTTTTTCCAAGCATAGACACTTGGATAACATAATTATACCCACTTTTTGTAGACTAGATGGCCGTGGCGTGCATGTCGGCATGGACACTAACAAAATAGATATAGTAGATGGACAAACTTTAACTAAAACAAAACGTACGTACGGACGGACGGACGGACGGACGGACGGACGAACTTACATTTCGGACCTTAGGGGGTACTTGCTATATAAAAGATCGAAGGAAATACCCCGTACGACACAATAGGCTTACGGGGTACGGATTAAGTTCCATTGTGTTCTAACCCTAACCCATTGTCTTAGACCACGCCCCCTACCCCATAAGTACCCTAATGTGTGCCCGGACGGACGGACGGACGGACGGAAGGACATATGCCAAAATGCCGACGATATCGCGCTTTCCGCAAGCGGGTGCGACAATGATGATAAACACCCATGTGAAGTATCAAGGTAATGGGTGAAGCAGTTGCAGAGATATAGTACACGAACAAACTTTAACAAAACAATTCAAAGTAATTTCTCCTTGACATTTGGCACAGGGGCCGCACGGTTGGGGGTTAGAATGAAAATATGGATGATGATAAACACCCATGTGAAGTTTCAAGGTAATGGGCGAAGCAGTTGCAGAGATATAGTATAACAACAAACTTTTAACCAAAAAACTTTAACCAGACGTACGTTAACAAGTTAACGGTGAAAATGGCTAAGTCAATTACGTAGAAATAATAGGTGAAGGTGAAAAAAACGGTCACATATTGGATAGTTGTATGTGGTAGGCACCCCTTGGTTATGAAGCTGTGAAAGTTTGGTGGTCCTAGGTGGTACAGTACCAAAGAAATGGACTTAAACACGAAAACATAACATTGTAAACGCGAAAACTTAACATTGAAAATGGCTAAGTCGACTGCGCGTAAAAAATGGGTCAAGTTAAAAAAAAAAGTAACATGTTGGATAGTGATATGTGGTGGGCACCCCTTGATTATGAAGCTGTGAAAGTTTGGTGGTCCTAGGTGGTACAGTAACAAAGAAATGGACTCAAACACGAAAACTTAACATTGATTGTGGACGCCACCCGCTGCCCGCCCGCTCACGCGGAATTCAAATAAAATAAAAAAAATTTTTTTAATAAATAGACGCCAAATTCTACTGTATTTGCGACCAGTGAATTCTGGTCGTGGTAGCCACATACGCAGTTCCACCAGTGTTGTGATCAGATGGAGGACAATAATTATTTCAAATTCATAAAAAAATGTTTGCTGTACGAAAATTAATTAATTGTGACAGCCAAAAAAATAGATTTTGGGACAGTAAAAAAATGTATGGTATAGACAGTACCTCAAACTTAAAAAAACATATTTATAGCTATTTGTATTAAAATCATAAAATTGTGAATATATTAAAATCACAAAAAAATAATATATATGGAGAAATAAATAAATGTCGAGGTTTGAATCCCCGACCCTGTCGGGAATCGATAATTAAATCATAGAAGTCGGCGACCTTAACCTCGCGACTATTGCGCCATTTACGACGATTACAATTTATACAGAAGTGCTATCAGTATTACGCAACCATTTGAACGTAATAATTATTAAATTATTAAACTCCATCTACAACGATACCGTTACAGAGATACGCTATTGCAACAACATGTATTAGTACCCATAACATATCGAAGTAATGTATCATTATATAACACAGGAGATAGATCAAAACTATATATGCTAATAAACAGAACAATCCGCTTGGCTGGGATGGAAATAGTTCGCGTGATATTGATTATCTCCCTTGCCGAAAGTAGTTCACAGATTTATTAATTCCAAATAAGACGTGTTTGCGTAATGTACCTATAAAGGTACATGCCCACTCAGTAGGCACAAAATGTTCTTTATAGGAATTAAATAAGTGTATAATTGTGTCGCTATTACACCGCTATACAGATATAAACACTATTATCGTGTCATATTGCTGGTTTGATATATGTCAGCGGTTTCTACCCTGTATGATTCAGGCAGTGTTCTCCAACGCCAGAGGCTCGAAGCATAAATTGTGTCGGTCTCGTTTCATAAATTTCATATCGAATGGAAACTCGTTTGAGATCATCTATGTATGTTTGTTGCTACTAAATGTTGCTTGTGAAAGAAAAATCATGGAGACAATCCATGTTTTACGTAGAAAAATTACATAATATAATAAATAGGACAACATCAATTTATTGCAATGACGTAACTATTTCAAGTGTCAAAATCCGACGTTGGTAAATGTAAGTGTAACTTTTCGACGTCATTTTCAGGCTTTCATGACGTCATTAATGCTGGTTTTCACAGAGCGCGGCCCATATATATAATATATTGGCCGCGCCATACGATATCCGGGCTTAATGACAACGTCATGAAAAGCGGTAAACGACGTCTGAAAAACGACGTTTGCAGCGTCGCTGTAAAAGTTCACATTTTGCCCTGCCATTTACGTTTACTGGTGTCAGGTAACATTAAGTGTGAACAGAAAACGGAAAATTATAACTTACTGAAACTTTCACTAATATAAGATGCGATGCCTTGCACCTTAGTACACATATTATGACGTCATGACTTGACGTCACGTACTTGTAACGTCACTGAACGTGAATACATGTTTGACGTTATGGCCATGGTGTCGTGACAAAATATTATAGCAAGGATACTTGCACGAGTTCCTCGCATCATCAATGACTTAGAAATGCTTCAGGCGCTTTGCATTGTCGCCTAACTGTCGTTCTTTGACGTTTTCACTCTTTTTCGTCGGTTATCTGTATGAATTTAAAATGGTGAACGCCTAATTGAACTGGCTACATATCAGAGAAGTCTTCGCTTACACTGCACCTTGAATCCTAAATAACCTGAAATATGAACAACCTAGTGTATGCTAACGATATTACCATCTATTATCTTGGTAAATTGAGACTTTTGAACAATTATATCCAGTACTTAGCGAATGATATGCCAGTAATGCCACTCATTTTATCATAAACGGTGGCAGACACGCATCTATATAATGACATATATATCCAGTGTTTGTATTGAATTTGGCAAAACATGCATCAAAATCTCTTTAATAGATTCAGAATCAGTGATTGCAATGCAACTCGTTCATTGTTTGTGTATAAGCAATACATAATGCACAAAACACACAGTGAGGTCGGTGGAGTTTTCGAAAAGTCTTGAAATTAATTGAAAATTTGATGGTCATAAACATGCTTTTCGCACGATTTGTAGTATCAAATCATTAGCTTATCACCTGACTGCATAATAATGAAAGTCTGAATCAGGCGATGGTAATGCGATCATCAATAAAGACAAAGTTAATGTCATAAGCGGCCTACTTCCTACTTTAAAATATTTCGTCGCATACGAAATGTTAAGTAATGTCGCTATTATTCCCCAAAAGTATTTCAGACAGCAGCAAACGCCAACACTCTGCCTTATTGAAAATTATTCATACGGAATTACGTTACTTGGGCCGCAATCCAAAACATAACGTTACATTAATAGCAACTGCAATAAACATTATTTTCATACTTTATCTTGGCCTAATGGGAAACACTTGGAAAGGCTACGAGACTTCAAAATTTGGTTGACATGCGATAAAGGATGACAAATCTATAGGACTTGTCCGGGTATTTTATCAACACCCCTTGTATACGCCGTTGATAAAAAAACGTCGTAATTTCAATGTCATTGATCTAAAACGTCATATAAGTTTTTACCACGCGTCATAAAAATACTTCTAAAATGAAAAATAATTGGGATACATTGATAATTTTGGCGGATTTTGAAAATGTTGTCATTAAGCCCGGTTTCGCATGGCGCCGCTCATATATATATATATTATGTTCTGTTTACAGTTATTTTAAATGCATGTTGAAATATTACACAAGTTATTTTGTTTGTATATGTTTTGTGTCGTTTGCCAGGTAAAAGTGATACACTGTGCGATTTTCTGTTTATGAGGCTATCTATATTGGTGGTTCACGTTGTCAAAACCTGTCCAGAAAACTGACATATTTTACAGTATGGTGTAATATAGTTGATAGGAGTCCGTTCTCCTGGCATTTCGACAAGTGATTAGCTACATTATATCTTATGTTCTACTTCACATTTTGAGTTCTTTGTCAAACGGCATAACAGGTGAAACTGGCTGATAGCTGGAGCACACAAAGATGGCCGATTTGGCCACTCCATGTGTTGTATAGGATACAGTAACGAGGAAGTATTCACATAATTATATGTTATACATATATTCTATCAAATTTACGAAGCAATTATCTTTGAATCAAACGATGATCAAGTATAGAACTGGGGGCCGTTTCACTAAGCTTTGAACGACTAAAATGTTCGTACGTGCAAAATTATGATAGTCTGTAAATTTCACATTAATAATGTTTTCCTGTAAACAATTATTGGATTTACATTTATTGAGCATGCAGCCTATGCTTAATAAATGTAAATCCATCAATTGAAATTTCCAGACGATTCTAAATTTGCAATTACGAACATTTTAGTCGTAAGAAGTTTAGTGAAACGACCCCCGGGTCCTTAAGATCCCTTAAATCCCAGCCGGTGAGGGGTCAAATACCAACATGGTCAACAACTTACCTACGCAGATCAAACATAAAACTGCTCCGCGGAAGACTACACTGTAAACCATTATGCATGTAATAACTATACTTGTACGTCTGTGTTCTCTCAGGTGTTATTAACAATCAGTGCAATACGTCTGTTAACAAGAAATCCTCAAAGCTATGTGCACACGTACACATAATATATAAACTGGTGACACACAGATCAAATTACGCCAGGTATGCGACACACAAAGGTTTAGACAACAGATAACTACGTGAATAAATATTTGTGTATAAGCGGGTATTCTTCCGAATCATAACAATTCGTAATAGGAAAACCCCATATGGTATTCAATGAAATTGTGTTGGTGTTGTGTAATATCTAATGTTGTGGAACATCGATTTTGTTGATCAATTTTAGATAGAGAGTATTTCATGAGTTCTATTTATTAAACGACTTCACTGATTTCGTACTGAACGAGGCTACGTTGGGTTTCTTATGAAATCAATCAACGAGTTAAATAAATATCGCAGTGTCCAACATTTTATAGTGTAGTACACATAACATGAGTAGAATATGTTTGTTTTAGTATATACGTACTTTCGTTTCCCATTGAAACACAATGCAACGCAAAACGTCAATATTATAAGTTATTGTGATTCTACACAGGCTATATGGTGTAATATTGCCCGTCTGGAGGTATGTTCACCCGAGGCGATAGCCGAGGGTGAACATACCTTCAGACGGGCAATATTACACCATATAGTCTGTGTAGAATCACAATAACGTATTTGTCATACCGCAGATCCTGTATTTGGCCGTATAAACATATTTCTTCTTTTGATCTTTGCTTTTTTTCAGGAAGAAAAATAATCCGAGATTCGATTTTATACCGTCAGTCTTAATATAAAGGCGTAAATGAACATTTTGTTTTTTTATTAAACGAAAATAAACTAAATATGGAGTAAGAAATCCATCGAAAACGACTTTATGACAATTTTTTTATATCGTGTAATTTAATTTATATTCCACTGCTCTATCGAACTGCTCTCCCTTTGGCGCCTCTAGAATAATGCGACTGGTTCCCAATAAATCGCTGTCATTGCTACGCCGCTGTTTCGTGCGTGGAACCCATAGTTTGTGACCTAAATATAGCCGTGTCACGAAGACAAGCGTGTTGAGATTTGAAAAGCAATTTTCGTTATTTTGGCTAATTTTTCGCTCATATTTTGATGAGCGAAGAATATTTATGGAAAAATAAACAATAAAGACTGGTTTTGAGTGTACAATTTGTTACTTGTATTGATCAATTCGGGGTTTTATTGTGTTTAGTGAGGAATACAATTCGCAATCGCCAGACGCTTGCAAAATGTGTCTTCATTGGACGCGAGGCGCTGGAGGGGAATCGCAATTTCTCTATGTTCGACGGCCTTGGCAGGTCATATAATATATATGACCAGGCAATCTAGCCAATCAAAAGACGAGAAACTTATCTGTCGTATGACAATATAAGTTATTGTGATTCTACACAGGCTATATGGTGCAATATTGCCCGTCTGGAGGTATGCTCACCCGAGGCGATAGCTAAGGGTGAACATACCTTCAGACGGGCAATATTACACCATATTGTAACGTCCCTATGTCGTATCCGTCTTCAGCAATACGGTATAAACCAGATATTTCCTGTTCACGCAGGGGAATGGTAGCGGGCCCTCGTGATTCGGGGTAGGGAAATTGAACGACTATATCTACTTGGCAATGAAAAGACGACAGTGACGAGATTTTAGTAACATCTGATATTTGGATAATAATTCTAACATGCAGTATTACTCAACGTGTACAATTAAAGAGTGGTGACAAACTTTGATAACAACGATGAGGGTGATTTAATTATGGACAGATAATGACTAATATGAGATGTACACATGGCAAGATACAAAAGCACAACAGGCGACTGTGGGGGTAAGCAGACTCAAGAAAGGATATTAGCGCATATAAACACGGACTAGATTTATGCTAAAATCTGGCGGAAAATCACAATAACGCGAACCCAAGTCATGGTGTGGCATCGCGAAGCTGGGGTTGGGAAATAATGCTGGGTGGGGGAGTCACACAGCGGGATCACGAAGCCGGGGGTGGGAATAATGCTGGGTCGGGAGTCACACAGCGGGAATCACGAAGCTGGGGTGGGAAAGAATGCTGGGTGGGGGAGTCACACAGCGGGGATCACGAAGCCGGGGTGGGAATAAGTGCTGGGTGGGGGAGTCACACAGCGGGGATCAGGAAGCTGGGGTGGGAATAATGCTGGGTGGGACAGTCACACAGCGGGGATCACGAAGCCGGGGATGGAATAATGCTGGGTGGGGGAGTCACACAGCGGGGATCACGAAGCCGGGGATGGGAAAAATGCTGGGTGGGGGAGTCACACAGCGGGGATCACGAAGCTGGGAGTGGGAATAAGTGCTGGGTGGTTGAGTCACACAGCGGGGATCACGAAGCTGGGGTGGGAATAATGATGGGTGGGGGAGTCACACATCGGGGATCACGAAGCTGGGGGTGGGAATATGTGCTGGGTGGGGGAGTCACACAGCGGGGATCACGAAGCCGGGGTGGAAATCGTGACACTAGCTGAATGTGGGGCACACAACAGCTAGGACGCATGACAATGGAGTGGGGTTCACCCTAACAGGAGTGGGAGGGGAGTCACACAGCAGGGGGTCACGAAACTTGAGTCGGGAATCGTATGGCAATGGGGAAAAAGTGGGTGGGGTAATGATATATTTGCATTATCATGGTTCCAGCCAATATTAATAATCAATAATGTCATAATCACGTTCAAATCATCACATCTAACGACTAACGGACCATTGCCAACATTGTCGGTGAGTAATGGTTAAGGGAGGGGGGGGGGGGGGGTTGTTATCAAAGGGCCGCTCTAGTCGGAGGCGTGTAAATAATATAAAGCAAACGCACATGCCCACATTAAGCGCGTCTAAATTCAAATGAGCCGCTTCGAACAATAGTCGCAGGGTGTGGAGCGTCATTTCAACAAAATCAATGTTGTGATCGGGACAAATTTAGTGTGCAAATCACTGACTGTGCTATAGTGTGCAGTTATGCAAAATACATGTACATACGCCACGGTGATTTTCAGGGGCGGATCCAGAATTTCAGGTTAGGTTGGGGGCGGGGCGGGACTTCTTAATTTAAATACTTTACTGTACTTTCGAACTAGCACCGTTTGTTCGTCGACTAAGCGGAGCTGGGGGACTGCTAGGTGGGTCCGGCTGTATGCCCTCCGGAATATGTTTGATATTTACACCCCATTTTGCTGCGTTATGGCGCATTTTAGAGCAAAAATATCTTTACTCGCCAAATTTTAGGGGTGGGGTAGGGGGGGGGGGGCGCCGGGTTTTGCCCTACGTGAATCCGCCCTTATTTTTAGCATGGCTGTTTCTTTGTTTACAAAGGCGCTGAATGTACTTTTTCTGAAACACAACAAAACTAAATTGCACATTTCATTTTCAAATTAATTATTCCCGACGAGAGAATATACTGCCGGTATTTTTATCGGGACATGTAACAATTAAACAACCATGTACAGTAGCGCTTTTCTGCAGATCAACTATACGTACTATACCAATACTATACGTATACTATACCAGTACGTTATGTTTTCTATACGATATGCATATAATATAAACATACGGTATGTTTGTACCGTACATACCAACCAATATCGTATAGATATACCATTCAAATCGTACGTTTATACGATTTTTATACATGTGTATAATTCTGGTACGTTTGTATCGTACAAACATGCCAGATTATGGTATATTCATACCATATCCGTACGGATATATCGTATATACGAACGGATATCGTATGTTTGTATAATATTCGTATAGTACGTTTGTAATATACGATGATACGGTACAAACATACCAATATTATATGATCATACGATATGCTCATTAAATATACCAATACTATACGATTACGATATGTATACGATATTAGTATATACAAATAGGTAAGGAGCAGAAAAGCGCTACTGTATGTTACATCTCCACATTTTCCCAGCAGTGGCGGTGGTGCCAGTCGATGGAGTGGGGGTCAGCGCAGCATTTTCCCATATACCTGCTACCTGCTAGTACGGGGTACATGTACATTAGCCCGTCCGCCAGTCATATTGGCTACACAGGAAAATGTTCTTCCCGCTTTCTGAGATGTAAATTTAATTCCGAGAGTCGGGGAATGGACAGTCGATTTTGATTTTGTATAAAAATTCCCTGGGGTGTCCGACTACCGTCTAGACCCATCGGGCGCTGAAGTCATTGATATGTGCAGCCATAGGCCTATCCACATTCTGGTCATTCATTTCTACAGAAATAAAATGCATTTGTTTCACTATATGAACATATCATAGTTTTATTCAGATGAATGTTTGATAGTATACATACTTGTAGATACATTTAGTGTAACTTATCAGCAAATACAGTTTACAGCAAGCACTGTCAATGAGTCTATGAACACTCATTTCTAATATAGGCTGTTGAGTTGCATTGTACAAACGTCGCCATTTCAATAACGTCATTTTCTCGATGACGTTACGTTTTTTTTCATGCGTGATTCACATGGTGATACAAAAAGTGAGATAAAACAAAAGCTATTAAACATAATTGCATTTCATTTTCAGAATATTGTTTTTGAAAGGTGTCCGCATCAGAAAATGTAAAAAGAATGCAAATCGAAAATATTTGTCATTAAGGCCGGTTTTCACAGAACGCGGCTCATATGTAGACTATGTACTATATGTGAAACTAGTTTGAAATATAACTGAAATTGGATTTATTAAAAAATCGAGACGATTCTAATGTACTGATAATGTACTGACAAAACAGGTGTACTGTTTTTCTTGTATTTTCTATATATATATAACTGGAATAGCTTTATTAAAAGTTTCTTATCAACTTCTGTTTTTCATTTTAATCCTGTATCTCCAACTTGAAAGTGGAAACAGAGCATATTCCAAATAACCATAGGGCTATGATATTACCTGTAACAAAATCATGATTTTCCCACATGGAAAATGACCAGATTTAACAAATGTGGGACAATCAGGACTACACCACACCTTTGTTTCACCACCGCCTGCGTTAATCTTGCCAAGATGTCAACGTTTCGGAACATCTTGGCAATATCAACTGACAATCCAGCAGTTTTATTGGCTGTATATGAACTGTAGCACAGCTCAGGCTCAGCCATTCAAGCTGCTTGCTTTCCAACACAATATTCAAGTATTCAAGTATTTCTTAATAAACACATTTAAAACTATTGACAAGATTAACACAGGCGGTGGTGTAACCTTGGTGGCTGTGACTGGTTAAGAAGTTGGCCTTGTGTTTCATTGACTGGTATTCAAGGTGTATGATCACGTGGTACCAACAACAACAACAATTACTGAAATATGCAGAATCCATCTGTTTCAAAGTACGTATTCTTTTATAGTGTCCTAATTACGTAACGGATTTTGATGAAATATGGCGCATCAAACGAGTCTGGTTAAGCTGCATTTGGTGGTCTCTGTATTTTCGCCCAAACTTCAAGAATCGATTTCCGTGTCTACCGACTCACTGGACCACCAAATGCATCCCATGACGACGCTTTTGCTGCGCCATATTTCATCAAAATCCGTTGCATATTAAGGAAAATATCAAATAATAAGTACTTTGGAGTGGGCGACGTTATTGTTGTTGTAACCACGTGATCATGCACCTTGGTATTGCTCCTGATTGGTTGGCTCGCTTCTGCAGCTTGAAAGGTACATGTCCACTCAGTAGGCACGCAATGTTATTTATATCAGAGAAATCATCTGTGAACTTTTCTGGCAAACTAAACATTAATCCACAATTACCCCACGTATTGATTGGCATTATTATACCAGACACAAATGTCCTCACTGACATCGGGGGCGATAACCGTGTTTCCTTAAAACGTTAAGAGACATTACTATTTATTTTCTCTATTTATTTTTGGATGTGCAATGATCATCCTTATTAATCTGTCGAAAATATTTATTTTTCAATCAAAAAAAATTCTGTGCATGTATCTGTATAGCGGGCACTCGTAATTTTTAGCACTGGTGGATAAGTGACACAATTATACACTTCTTCAAGTAATATAAAGAACATTTTGTGCCTACTTGAGTAAGCATGTACATTTAACCCCTAAATATCTTAAATTGATAGTTCCATGTTTGATTTTGGTGTATATTTAAAAGCTTTGAAAACTGCCGACAAACACAGCAGACCCTGTTGAGAGGGCTGGTAGCAAACCAACTCTACTGGATCTACAATGATGGCAAGAAGTTTCGGTGCAAGCCTGGCTCTTGTGGATCTACATTGTATTGGGATTGCGGTATATAGAGGGTCTAACGACTTAATTGAAATTAGCAATTCGGGTAACAGACATTCTGCCATGGGGATTGTATGCATTTTATGTATTGCATGATTGATTTGGCGACCCAGTTTATCTGGTCTCTCCTTGTCCCCATTTCCATTGCCTCCCAGTATTTGATTTATTTCTGTTTCTATACGGGTTCTTTCATCTTTTATGAGGTATAATTGATGTGCACTGGTATAACCTACTATATGTTTCCTGTATTACAAGATTGGCAAGGGATACACGTGCATGAGTGTAGCTAATTGAGAACAGTCACTCTCGAAAGCTACTCCCGTACCGTCAGTAGAAGGCTGCGGTCGGGAGTATATTTCAAGAGTTACTGTTCGCAATACAGTGGAACCCCGCTAAACCTGATACTCATGATAATATGGATGTTCAACGTAGATGTATTTACCTGTTATGTATCTCTGCTTACATGATTGCAAAACACTAGAATGTGTCGTGAAGCGCTAATATGTCTGATATACAGGTGAACCTTTCCACTGTATACATGTAGCCGACTATGTGTTACTGTATTTGTAACGACAAGGGATAAAAAGGAGGTTTATGGACCTATGTAAACTCGCTTAACCCGACACTGGGTAGTTTTACCCAATGAACGTTCCAAGTCGGTGCCCATGCCGCCACGATTGCTATGTATCGCCTTTCAATGTAGCAGTTACATTAAAACACGCGGACAGTCTGTGTAGCTTTAATTGTATGGGTTTCATTGGTGTATATTTATCATGAAAATGCCTGTTCAAGTTCGCAAAGCACAGCCACATACTTTGACATAGTAATATGTCTAGTTTACAATGGAACATCTCTAAACCGGACACCATGGGGACCTCCCAGTGTGTCCGGTTTAGAGAGGTTCCGCTGTACATTTGTATGTCGAGTTAATGAGTTGATTGATTTCATCAGCAACAAGGCGTAGTGTCGGTTCTTGGGAAATCAGTAAACTGATTAATAAATATAACATTAAATTATCACTGATATAATATCCTCTCTGTATTATATTCAGCCGACCAGCGTGCCAGACATATTGTTTTACTAAGGAACGAAGCGATTAACAACATTATCACGGAGGTTGTACAACAAAAAGGACAAGAATTGCAGCAGATACATGCAGCAGCAGCAGACAACAATCGGTGGCCGTATCGTGGTGACGTCAGCGGTATCTCGCGCAATGATGCCAGTGACGGGACGAACGGAACTGGTGACAATGGGACAGCGAGAAAGTTCGACCAACCAGCAAACTGGGAAACGTTTGTTGCCAGCCAATAATACTAAGCTACATTTTTAGCAGAATCGTGACCTGCTGGATTAAAGCACCGAATGTGTTTTATTTGTAATTTAGGTCATGGTCAAATAATTTGGAGGGAGTGCCTTATAATATACGTGAACATGTATTTATAACAACCACTTGGTTGTGTTTGATGTAGAAACTTCTTACTTCACTGGGAATCACACTTTGTTCTATAAATAAACAATATAATTCCTCCAGACGCGTTGTTGTGGAATTGCTGATCAAGGGAAATCACTCATGCTGTGCGAGTATTTATGATTTATTTCCAATCCACAATAATATATACATGTTCATGTATTACATCTATACAGTAGAGAATAATATTGTCTTCCCAAGTGTATGGATGCAATTTGTAATTGTGTTCTCTTGTATTCGTGGAGTTTAATAGTACAACCAATTCGTCACGAGGTTGCACTAAAAACAAATGGCGTACACTCTGATCACCCTCTTCATTCGAAACAATAAATCCCCTCTCTGTTTTCGTACGAAATATGGACATGCATGACAGTTTCACCGAGTGTAGTTCTTGACCATTCTACTACTGCATAGAGGACTCTATTTCGCGATCAGATACTCGTAGGCCATACACAACAGCCTGCGTTAATCTTGTCAACGTATGTGAACATCTCTTGGCAATATCAATTCGCAATCAAGCCGTTTGATTGGCCGTGCCTGAGTTGTACTACAGCTCAGACTCAGCCAATCAAGCACAAATTATTTGGTAACAAAGATATTTACAAATAAAGACTAGCACAAGCGGGTGTGATAATTTAATAAATTCGGTATAATAATTTTGCATACTTTTAAGCATCATTCTATATGAAATAATGCATTTCGAGAAAAGTAAATGATTACTCCCTCAAGTATACTTTGCTAGATAAGTATACTTTGCAATTTTCATGAAATCGGCTACAGGTGATTACCCGTCTACAATACAGTGTATTATGTATAGTAATGTATGTGCACATTGGAATTATTCAACTTATAGGCTTGTACTGGCATATTGAGTTTTCATTTGAGCATTCCAGTAAATTCTTCTGCATTTTGGGAGGGTGGGGTAATGTTTTTTGGGAATTTGTTGAAGGGCCATTCTGAAGTCATGTTTTTCAGTCGTTGATCGATTCTCTTTTCTGCTTTGAGTGGTACATGTTAATATGACAGAAGGGATAACCGAAAATGTACCGAAAATGATTTGGGAAATATTCGAATTCCCCGCCGTTGGCCATTGTTTACAAAAGCGCGTAGGGTTACATAAATATGTCAAGTTGTAAAACACAGACTGGAGATTTTAAATGCTGTGATTTTTCATATTTTATAGGCTGTAATGACAATTGACCAATCAGATGCGCGTTTGTATTATAATTTTCGTTTAGTAGCCGGCAGCGCACATTTTTTGCGCAGCGCACATTTTTTGCGCCGGTTAGGAGATGAAATGCGTTTATGCAATATCTTCTGCATGTAGATTCATGAAGAATCCGGCGCCTATATTGACGTGAGACGTTACGCTGGGACGGAGTCCTGCACGTGTGATAGCGTGCCTCTCATTGCCATGGAGACATCAGGATGAAATATCCACCATAACAGAACTATTATATGTATATCGTGTGGTTGAAGGCGACTATAGAAGGTCCAGATTTACGGAGCCCCGCAGGGGACATGGATTTTTTTTTATCAATTCGTTCCCACGAAATAACAATTCGTTATCTCAATTTAACAATTCATTCCCTCGAATTAACAATTCGTTCCAACGATATAATTATTCGTTCCTCGAATAACAATTCGTTCCCACGAAATGACAATTCGTTCCCTCGATTTAACAATTAATAATTTGTTCACACGATATAACAATTTGTTCCCACAAAATGACGATTCGTTCCCTCAATTTAACAATTCGTTCCCTCAATTTAACAATTCTTTTCCTCGAATTAACAATTCGTTCCCACGATATAACAATTTGTTCCCACGAAATGACAATTCGTTCCCTCGAATTAACAATTCGTTCCTGTGGTATTAAAAGATGACACAAAATACATTTGCGTAGGTTTCAACAATTGTTTAATTCAATGTATTCAAGGTAGGTATTTACACAATGTGAAAGGGGACAAACATCAAAACAAGCAAATTAACATCATGAATTCATGTTCTGATCCATATCGCACATATTCTTAGGTACACAATTCTCATCATATTAGAATTGAGCCCATGGCGGGTTCTGTTTTATTGCAATGCAAATGTTATACACAGAATATAATACAGTGAAACCTCTCCCAACTGGACACCCTGGGAGGACCCCAGGGTGTCCGGTTTGGAAAGGTTCCACTATAAATCAGATATGCGAACACCTCGCGATATATTTTAGTGTTTTGCATTCATAAACATTCACTATAGTCCGATTTACATAACAGCGAAACACATCTAAATTGAACACCCACATTTTCCAGAGTGTCCGGTTCGAGAGGTTTCTTGTGATATTTGTAATTGCACGGTTCGTCAGCATGTACGCTGAGATAATCCGCGAGCTTCAGCCGTGCTCTAAGTAATTTATCCCACCCCCATATCCATATTATGCGTAGTTCACCTAATAACACGGGTACAACCTGCGGACCATGGGTATAAGTGGGTATTTGCTACAAGTTTCATAGTGATAATCGTTAGATCTTATGCTTAAGCTTGTTCAACAAAACAAAACAACCGCCATATAGATATAATACAATGTATATGTATATGTAATATAAATAACTTTAACAAAAACTAAAATTGATAATAATAATAACAAGAGCATTGCTGGCTGCCTTGATAATAAAATAAACAACAAAAAAAACGCTTGCCTTACAAACAATTAAGCCATCATATTTGTTTTCATAAAATGTTTTTGAAAAATAAATCACACTACAATAATGTAATAAATATGCAAATGAGATCGCTATAGAAAACATCCGAGGTAATCCGCTACTAGGCTGGTGATCAATGTATGATTCTTTGCTTATGCAAGAAATGAAATATAATTCATGTTGATTTATTATCATATGCAATTAACTCGGTGATTGATTTCATAAGGCTATGCCTCATATACATGTAACCTGTTGAACTCGTTTAACACATACAATATTAACCCTTTCAACCCCAAATGCCTGTATAGAGGCCTGTGCAAACAGTGTAGATCCAGATGAGCCGGCTAGTGACGAGCCGTCTCATCAGGATCTGCACTTTTTGCAAGACAATTGTCATATTTATGAGACCAGAAACACCCCGTTTTCATAAATGGACTAGTCTGAAAATCATTTTGTGACGATTGGATGGTTAAACCATCACTAATATAAGATCCTCTATTCAAGTATTATCCGGGTATGGAAGGTCTTCGAGCCATTTCCCACCCTTAAATATAAGAATACAAGTATTATCGACATTAACTCGAATATCTAAGTGGAATGGTACCGTGTCGGTACAGTGAAACCTCTCTAAACCGGACACCATGGGAGGTCCCATGGTGTCCGGTTTAGAGAGGTTCACTGTAATTCAGCACTCGATGGCCAATTGTTGTCATTTACTGTTATAAACAGACACAAGGTGCATGATCATGTGGTTACAACAACAACAACAATTAATGAAAGTGTTGAAAGCGCGCTCACTCCAGTAAGTATTATTTGATATCTGTGAACTATGGCGCAACAAACGCGTCTTCATGAGCTACATGTAAGTAGTAAGTAGACACGGAAATCGATTATTTGCAAAAACGACAGAAGTTTGGGCCAAAGTACCGAGACCACCAAATGCAGCGTAACAAGACGCGTTTGATGGGCCATATTAAATCAAAATCCGTTACCTAATAAGGACAACATAAAATAAAACGTACTTTGAATCGGAAGGCGTCTGGATGTTTCAATACGTGTTGTTGTTGTTGTTGTAACCACGTGATCATACACCTTGATACGGGCAATGACATAAATCACATTGAAACCCATCTAAATTAGACACAATGGGGTCCCCAGGGTGTTCGGTTTAGCTGGGTTCCACTGTATATGCACATGCTATCTTAGTTCAATGCACTAATCTTAATGTGCACCTGTAGCCGATTTCATAAACATTGAAAAGTATACTTATCTAGCAAAGTATACTTTGAGAGAGAAATTTTCAATTTAAGAATCAATTTATTAATATTTTTATTATACTCAATTTATTACTTCAATAATAATAATATTCAACAATAATAAATTCAGTATGATAATTCTGCATAAGTTTAATCATCAAATATATGCAGTGGTTAGTTCAATATGAAATAATGCATTTTGGGAAAAATAAATGATTGCTCTCTCAAAGTATACTTTGCTAGATAAGTATACTTTGCAATGTTGGTGAAATAGGCTACTGAACTGTCCCCAAAGTTACTACATCAAACAATTAAAACTAAGATTCAAATATATTTATATTGAAATAAAGACACAATACATACATGTACAGCAAGTTATTTGTTCAATTTTAACACTGTGTACATTTTCGTAAATTTTAATTTACCAAGTGTCAAATACACATGTAGTTCACACATATATACAATGCACATACAGTCAAACCTATGAATAAAGGCCAGCCATGGTGGGAGAAAAATATGGACTGTGTTCACAGGTGGTTTTTGTTCACAGGTTCATTTATGTAGTAATTGAATAATTGGGACAAAAAACGTGTGGCTGCTATAGGTAATTGCTATTCGGAGGTGGCCATTAGCACAGGTTCGACTGTACATGAATACGTAATTTACTTAAAGGTACATGCCCACTCAGGCACACAATGTTCTTTATACGAATTAAATAAGTGTATAATTGTGTCACTATTCCACAAGTGCTATACATTACAAGTGCCCGCAATACAGATATACTCATTTAGTAAAACATTGTATTTATTTTACTGATAGTGACTCGCGGTGGTGTTAGGCTATTTTCATGCAAATGAGGCATGCTATTTTTTAATTATTTATAATAATTAAATGCGTCACCTATATTTTCGACAGATTATAAAGTAGTATCATTGCACATCAAAACATAAATAGACAGTTTAAGGAAAGATGGTTGTCTGATCAGCTACAACACGCTATTCATCAACGGCCAACCCGTGAGGGACGCTGTATAGGGAAACGCGGAGGGTGGTTTGCGTATAATCGTTTGGAACTGTAACGGATTATCAAATCAAAAGAGGGGTGACGAAGATTTTGTGAAATTGTTAGGTCAGCACGATATTATTATTCTTACGGAAGCGTGGGCCGATAGCGGCACAGACTTGGAGCTCAAAGTTTACAAATGCTATAATTTCTACAGAAAGTTTCGGCATAGGCATGCAAAACGCAATAGTGGCGGAATTGTAATTTACGTTAGAAACGAGGTCAAGAGTGGTGTCAAAATAATAAACATTTTTTTAATTTTTTTTAAAACGACGTGTATTTGTGCGGTGTGTATGTATGGGGTGACGATTCTCCCGCGAATCAGCATGTACCGGATAATCTGTTCGACATTCTGGAAGACGACATTAATTTCTACAGCGAAAAGGGCTCTGTACTTGTCGCAGGTGACTTTAATGCACCGGTTGGACTGAAGCCGGACCACGTGATATACGACAGTATTACTGTGGACATCGATGACTCGGACAATATCACGGATACACCACTGGTACGCGTATCCAAGGACACGACGCAAAATGCGCATGGCACACGATTAATTGACCTCTGTAAAGGCACGTGTATGAGAATAGCCAATGGTCGCCTAGGCCGAGATCACATGATTGGGGACTATACATATGCAAATAGACAAGGGTCAACGGTCATAGACTATCTACTGCTAAATGAACGAGATTTTCATATTGTGAGCGATTTTTCAATTGAAGAATTTAATCAATTCTCCGACCATTCACCATTGTCTATAAAGTTATGCTGCGATTCTAGGCCAGTTGCCCAGAGTATAAAGGATTGCGAGTATGTGAAATGGGATGACAATTGCAGGTTAGAACTTCGTCGCCACGTTTACCTGAGCTAAATCGCGTAACCAGTAATTGTTCGGCGTCCCGTGACCAGAATAGCGTCAACACTACACTAAATGGATTTGTGTCTATTATCAGGGAGGCCACCGACCCATTGTTCGTGAAGCTCTGTAAGCATAGTAATCGACCGCGATATAGTAATACAGGTACATGTAAGCGATCGCAGGTAGCCACGTGGTTCGACAACGAATGTACCGTTCTAAAACAGGATTACTTGCGCGCGTTGAATGATTTCAATCAGCATAAGTCGGCCGAAAATAGGGCTAGATTTCACGACTGCAAAACACGGTATAAACGCGTGGTTAAAAGAAAACGTAAGCATTTTGAGAACAAAAGGCGATCTGATATAATTAAATTGCGGCATGCTAAACCGAAAGATTTTTGGAAAATGTTTAGCGGACGTAAAACGGCAGCTAGTAGCGAAATCACTATCGACGATTTTTTCACACATTTTAGAGATCTGTGAACTGTAAAGTAAATTTTGGTAGCAATCAATAGGCTGATGTGTTTTGTTCCAACCATGAATTTTGCGCAAATAATAGAGATCAGGATGAGTTAGATCGCCCAATTTCGATAAATGATGTAAAATCCGCGATACGTGTGCTCTCCCGAAACAAGGCATCATCTGCAGATTACCTGATTAACGAATATTTTCTAGAAACTGGAGATATCATCGCCACGCACCTGGTAGACGTATTTAATATGGTGTTCGATACTGGCCACTTTCCCGAGATGTGGACAAAGGGTATTATAATACCGTTACACAAAAAAGGTGGCATCGATGACACGAATAACTATAGGGGCATAACTCTGGTTAGTTGCATGGCGAAATTATTTACAACAATCCTCAATAAACGACTAACTGTTTGGTGCGAAGCAAACAGTATACTAACGGATGCGCAATTTGGATTCCGGAAAGGTAGATCTACCGTAGACGCGATCTTTGTACTCAGTAGTCTCATTGAAAAAACTATAAATGATAAAAATAGGCTCTATTGTGCATTCGTGGATCTGCGGAAAGCTTTTGACTCCGTTAACAGAAACGCGCTCTGGTATAAATTACACCAATGCGGAATTGGCGGGAAAATGCTCCGAATAACACGTTCAATGTATATGCTGGTGAAATCCTGCGTAAAACACTCGGTAAGTACTCGGAATTTTTCGAATACTCGATCGGATTGAGACAAGGGGAGGTAATGTCACCTTTGATGTTTTCTGTCTTCATAGAAGATCTAGAATTATACTTACAAGATCAAGTGGGCAGTGGACTAGAGCTTGGCGAGCTCGCGCTCGTTTTATTGCTATTTGCAGACGATATGGTTATTCTCGGTAAATCGGTTGATGAACTACAACATAGTTTAGATATGCTTCACGACTACTGCGATAAGTGGGGTCTCGATGTAAATACAGACAAGACAAAAATAGTGGTTTTCCGAAAACGCGGCCCCACTAGGCGTAATGAAAATTGGACTTATAATGGCATGAATATCGAGGTTGTAAATGATTTCAACTATTTAGGTGTAGTGTTCAATTACACAGGTTCGTTTGTACTGAATAACCAAACTTTGAGTGGAAAGGTTATCAAAGCTATGAACGTGTTGCTGATGAATATTAGGAAAAACAATATCCCGCCAAGATACATAGGTCAGCTCTTCGATGCCTTCGTATCTTCAACGCTAAATTACGGCTCAGAAGTTTGGGGATTTAGCAAATCCAAAGAATTAGAAATAATCCATCTCAAATTTTGCAAGTCAGTTTTAGGTGTGAAGGCGTCGACGAGCAGCGCAGGTGTTTATGGCGAGATAGCACGTTTTCCTCTATACATACAGCGATATGTTAAAATCATTCAATATTGGGGCAAAGTGTTAAGTACGAACAATTGCATTGTATCAGCATTGTATGAATCCGCTAGGCTTGATGCAGACAATGGCAAAGTCAATTGGGTATCAAAGCTCAAGAGCTTACTATTCAACTTTGGGTTTGGAGATGCATGGGAAAACCAACATGTTTTAGATCTCACCAGATTTGTATGTTTATTCAAGCAGCGGATAAAAGATTGCTTCCTTCAAAAGTGGAAAAGTGATATTGAGACTAGTAGAGCCATGCCATTTTATAAACACCTTAAATCAAGCTTTGAACTAGAAAAATATTTGTTAGTAGTAGATAAACCGGCCCTAAGGAAATGTCTAACTAGAATACGATTGGATACTCATGGGCTGCGGATAGAGACAGGGAGATATGGCAGAAATCGTATTGAGCAAAACCAACGGACCTGCACATTATGCAATATAGGAGACATTGAGGACGCTTATCATTTCATGATCATATGTCCCTCGCTCGATCATATTCGCAGCCGATACATCGCCACATTCTATACTAGAAGACCAAGCGTATTCAAGTTCATTTCCTTATTAGCCACCGATCATAAAGCCACACTTGTAACATCATGTAAATATCTAAGAGATTCATTTGATTACAGGAAAACAGCCAGGAAACGCGTAGGAATTCTGAGGCTCGTCGAGGAATTACTACCATTTCCGAGCCGAGCCAGATGAACTTTATCAACAAATACTAGGCTGGTATTGTATTTATCAGGTAACGCTTTGTGCTAGGTGATGGGCAAACATGATATTGCTTTCGTTGAAAAGTTGTGTTTGTTTGTTTGTTTGGGGTTTAACAGCCTATAAACAGCTAAGGTCATTTAAGGCCGGGTCAATGGGTTTAGTACTAAATCCCATATATTACCTGTACAATTACATGTACATGTTCAAGTACATGTACAAATGGGGGGGGGGGGGATCCCAAAATTTACGTTCACGTTCGCCCGACAACCCACCCACATTTCATTGAAAAGATTTATTTATATTGTGTCAATGCACTGGCATTGTTGGCTAACGTCATGTGACGCCGTTCGACCAATGGAGCGTCAGTGAAAGTGGCTGTTACCCGGATATTTATATATAGTCGATGATACAATGTGTTACACAACTGCCCGCGTTAATCTTGCCCAGATGCCAACGTTTCTGAACATCTATTAGCGTTCTCAACTCGAAATAAAGTAGTTTGATTGGCTGAGCCTGAGCTGTAATATACTCGGCCAATCAAGCTACTTGATTTCAAGCACAATATTTTGAAATAAAAATAAATTCAAATATTGGCACAATATAAAACTGTTTTTGAATAGAAAAAACATTCAAATATTGGAAAGATTAGCGCAGGCGGTGGTGAATCAGTCGGCGTGTGTTTGGTCAATGCCTAGCGGGTTACCTGATAGATCACAGTATATACAAACTGACACCAAACCAGCGGTGTCAACTTGTTACGGCCATGATCGAACAAAATCAACCTTACTGCATACATTTATGTGGCTGTGACTGGATAAATGGGGCTTATGGGATTTGTGAGCAGCTCCTGATCAGATAGCACACAGTTGTAGCCTGATAACGATCTATATCACCTGTCAGAAACATGACTGGTATTTCATTGACGGAATGGCAAACAGTGCAGATCCTGATCAGACTGTGCGGATGCAAAGGCTGATCTCGATCTGCACTGGTCGCAAAACCCATTAGCCCCATTTCCCCAGTCACAGCCACTTGTCAGGAAATACAGCGAATATTTGTTGATGGCTCACAAACGAAATGTAGTGGTCGAACTATCAAACAACATTATACCAAGAGCCTAGCAAATGTAATATGTAACAAGTTGACTACATAAACGAGACACGTCAATAATCTTGCCAATATTTGAATTTCTTTTTATTTCAAAATACTTGAATATCGTGCTTGAAATCAAGCAGCTTGATTGGCTGAGACTGAGCTACAGCTCAGGCGCAGCCTATCAAACTGCTTGATTGCGCGTTGCGAGTTGTTAATGCAGTGGAACCTCTCTAAGCCGGACACACTGGGGACCTCCCAGTGTGTCCGGTTTAGAGAGGTTCCACTGTAATGAAGCACTCCATTAACAGTTTTTGTCATTTTTTTTCAAGCAATGAACACGAATATGACAATTAACTGTGAAACCCATCTAAATTAAGTGCAATTGGGTCACCAGGGTGTCTGGTTTACAGAGGTTCTACTGTATGTTTTCATAAACGTTGTCATCTGGGCAAGATTAAAGGTACTTGCCCACTCAGTAAGCACAAACTGTTCTTTATAGGAATTAAATAAGTGTATAATTGTGTCACTATTCCACCAGTTCTAAAGATTACGAGTGCCCGCTATGCAGATATAATCTGTTAGTAATAGTTATTTTATTGATAGTGACTCGCGGTGGTATCAGGCAATTTCCATATGCAAATGAACAAGGTTATCGCCCCTGATATCAGTGTGGAAATGTACGTCTGCTATAAAATGTATAATAGTTCCAATCAATACGTGGGGTATGGTGAATGAATGTTTATTTTGCCAGAAAATGTCATATCTACAGAAGATACAAAACTATCTGTCTCCCTATAGTATAACCTACTGAGTGGGCATGTACCTTTAAAACAGACGTTAGTTTAATCAGAGAATATGCAACAGTCACCAACGTGCGCTCAGTAACTGCCTGCGTACGTCGGCAGTAGCATCAACCAGGGCTCCGCCTCAGGTAGCGAACGATTCCGGCATTTTCGGACGAAATGGCACGACTTCAAACGACGATTACTGCACATCGTCTACATTGAAACGAACGAACAATTCCACAATTAGCATCTACGGACGCCAAGGTTTCCGAGTGTGCAAAGACTTTAATTCTGGCTATTGCCCAGTTCGAGCTATGAAGTCGCGAATTTCGGGGTAAATCGGACCGTACTGCTTTCTGCTTGCCGCCGCGGGTGAAAACGTCACTATTTCACTGGGAGAGTACGAAATCACAAAGTTTGGAGAAAAATCGCTTCGCCTCAGGTAGTGAACGATTCCGGCATTTTCGGACGAAATGGCACGACTTCAGACGACGGTTACTACGCATTTGCTGCATTGAAACGAACGAACAAATCCACATTTAGCATCTACAGAATCAGATGTTTCCGAATGTGCCAATACTTTAATTCTGGCTATTACGCAGTTCGAGCTATGGAGTCGCAAATTTCGGGGTAAATCGGACCGTACTGTTTGCATTCGTGCGCGTAGACGCTACTCATTCGAATGGACTATTACTACAGATTGGCTAAACGGAAACGAACGAACAATTCCACAATTAGCATCTACGGACGCCAAGGTTTCCGAGTGTGCAAAGACTTTAATTCTGGCTATTACCCAGTTCGAGCTATGGAGATGCAAATTTCGGGGTAAATCGGACCGTACTGCTTGCATTCGTGCGCGAAGACGCTACTCATTCGAATGGGCGATTACTACAGATTGGCTAAACGGAAACGAACGAACAATTCCACAATTAGCATCTACGGACGCCAAGGTTTCCGAGTGTGCAAAGACTTTAATTCTGGCTATTACCAAGTTGGAGCTATGAAGTCGCGAAGTTCGGGGTAAATCGGACCGTACTGCTTTCTGCTTGCCGCCGCGGGTGAAAACGTCACTATTTCACTGGGAGAGTACTGCACATTGGCCGTACGGACACGAACAGACAATTCGATAATTAGCATCTACGGTATCCAGTGTTTCTGAAAGTGAAAAGAAACAAAGCGTAGCTGTTGTACTTTTCGTGTTACGAAATCTCAAAGTTTGGAGAAAAATCGCTTCGCCTCAGGTAGCGAACGATTCCTGAATTTTTGGACGAAATGGCACGATTTCATACGACGATTACTACACATTGGCTGCATTGAAACGAAAGAACAATTCCAAATTTAGCATCTACGGACTCCGAGGTTTCCGAATGGGCCAAGACTTTAATTCTGGCTATTACCCAGTTCGAGCTATGGAGTCGCAAATTTCGGGGTAAATCCGACCGTACTGTTTGCATTCGTGCGCGAAGACGCTCTCCTTCGAAAGGGCGATTACTACAGATGGGTTTAACGGAAGCGAACGAGAAATTCCACAATTAGCATCTACGGACGTCAAGGTTTCCGAGTGTGCAAAGACTTTAATTCTGGCTATTACCATGTTCGAGCTATGAAGTCGCGAAGTTCGGAGTAAATCGGACCGTACTGCTTTCTGCTTGCCGCCGCGGGTGAAGGCGTCACTATTTCACAGGGAGAGTACTGCACATTGGCCGTACGGACACGAACAAACAATTAGAGAATTAGCATCTACGGTATCCAGTGTTTCTGAAAGTGAAAAGAAACATACGTGGCTGTTATACTTTTCGTGCTACGAAATCTCAAAGTTTGGAGAAAAATCGCTTCGCATCAGGTAGCGAACGATTCCTGCATTTTTGGACGAAATGGCACGATTTAATACGAAGATTACTACACATTGGCTGCATTGAAACAAACGAACAATTCCACATTTAACATCTACGGACTCTGAGGTTTCCGAATGTGCAAATACTTTAATTCTGGCTGTTACCCAGTTCGAGCTAAGGAGTCGCAAATTTCGGGGTAAATCGGACCCTACTGCTTGCATTCGTGCGCGAAGACGCTACTCCTTCGAATGGGCTATTGACTTACTACCGATTGGTTTAACGGAAGCGAACGAACAATTCCACAATTAGCATCTACGGACGCCAAGGTTTCCGAGTGTGCAAATACTTTAATTCTGGCTATTACCATGTTCGAGCTATGAAGTCGCGAAGTTGGGAGTAAATCGGACCGTACTGCTTTCTGCTTGCCGCCGCGGGTGAAGGCGTCACTATTTCACTGGGAGAGTACTGCACATTGGCCGTACGGACACGAACAATCAATTTGAGAATTAACATCTACGGTATCCAGTGTTTCTGAAAGTGAAAAGAAACAAACGTAGCTGTTATACTTTTCGTGCTACGAAATCTCAAAGTTTGGAGAAAAATCGCTTCGCCTCAAGTAGCGAACGATTCCTGCATTTTTGGACGAAATGGCACGATTTCATACGACGATTACTACACATTGGCTGCATTGAAACGAAAGAACAATTCCAAATTGAGCATCTACGGACTCCGAGGTTTCCGAATGTGCAATTACTTTAATTCTGGTTATTACCCAGTTCGAGCTATGGAGTCGCAAATTTCGGGGTAAATCGGACCGTACTGCTTGCATTCGTGCGCGAAGACGCTACTCATTCGAATGGGCGATTACTACAGATTGGCTTAATGGAAGCGAACGCACAGTTCCACAATTAGCATCTACGGACGCCAAGGTTTCCGAGTGTGCAAAGACTTTAATTCTGGCTATTGCCCAGTTCGAGCTATGAAGTCGTGAATTTCGGGGTAAATCGGACCGTACTGCTTTCTGCTTGCCGCCGCGGGTGAAAACGTCACTATTTCACTGGGAGAGTACTGCACATTGGTCGTACGGACACGAACAAACAATTTGAGAATTAGCATCTACGGTATCCAGTGTTTCTGAAAGTGAAAAGAAACAAAGCGTAGCCTTTATGCATTTCGTGTTACTAAATCTCAAAGTTTGGAGAAAAATCGCTTCGCCTCAGGTAGCGAGCGATTCCGGCATTTTCGTAAGAAATGGCACGACTTCAAACGACGATTACTACACATTGGCTGCATTGAAGTGAACGAACACTTCCACAATTAGCATCTACGGACGCCAAGGTTTCCGAGTGTGCAAAGACTTTAATTCTGGCTGTTACCCAGTTCGAGCTATGGAGTCCCAAATTTCGGGGTAAATCGGACCGTACTGCTTACATTCGTGAGCGAAGATGCTATTCATTCGAATGGGCGATTACTACAGATTGGCTTAACGGAAGCGAACGAACAATTCCACAATCAGCATCTACGGACGCCAAGGTTTCAGAGTGTGCAAATACTTTAATTCTGGCTATTACCCAGTTCGTGCTATGAAGTCGCGAAGTTTGGGGTAAATCGGACCGTACTGCTTGCATTCGAGCGCGAAGACGCTACTCATTCGAATGGGCGATTACTACAGATTGGCTTAACGGAAGCGAACGAACAATTCCACAATTAGCATCTACGGACGCCAAGGTTTCCGAGTGAGCAAAGACTTTAATTCTGGCTATTGCCAAGTTCGAACTATGAAGTAGCGAAGTTCGGAGTAAATCGGACCGTACTGCTTTCTGCTTGCCGCCGCGTGTGAAAACGTGACTATTTCACTGGGAGAGTACTGCACATTGGCCGTACGGACAGGAACAAACAATTCGAGATTTAGTATCTACGTTATCCAGTATTTCTGAAAGTGAAAAGAAACAAAGCGTAGCTGTTATACTTTTCTTGCTACGAAATCTCAAAGTTTGGAGAAAAATCGCTTCGCCTCAGGTAGTGGACGATACAGGCATTTTTGGACGAAATGGCACGACATCAAACGACGGTTACTACGCATTGGCTGCATTGAAACGAACGAACAAATCCACATTTAGCATCTACAGACTCAGATGTTTCCGAATGTGCAAATACTTTAATTCTGGCTATTACGCAGTTCGAGCTATTTAGTCGCAAATTTCGGGGTAAATCGGACCGTACTGTTTGCATTCGTGCGCGTAGACGCTACTCATTCGAATGGGCGATTACTACAGATTGGCTGAACGGAAACGAACGAAAAATTCCACAATTAGCATCTACGGACGCCAAGGTTTCGGAGTGTGCAAAGACTTTAATTCTGGCTATTACCCAGTTCGAGCTATGGAGATGCAAATTTCGGGGTAAATCGGACCGTACTGCTTGCATTCGTGCGCTAAGACGTTACTCATTCGAACGGGCGATTACTACAGATTGATTTAACGGAAGCGAACGAACGATTCCACAATTAGCATCTACGGACGCCAAGGTTTCCGAGTTTGCAAAGACTTTAATTCTGGCTATTACCCAGTTCGAGCTATGAAGTCGCGAAGTTCGGGGTAAATCGGACCGTACTGCTTTCTGCTTTCTGCTTGCCGCCGCGGGTGAAAACGTCACTATTTCACTGGGAGAGTACTGCACATTGGCCATACGGACACGAACAAACAATTCGAGAATTAGCATCTACGGTATCCAGTGTTTCTGAAAGAGAAAAGAAACAACGCGTAGCTGTTGTACTTTTCGTGTTACGAAATCTGAAAATTTGGATAAAAATCGCTTCGCCTCAGGTAGCGAACGATTCCTGCATTTTTGGACGAAATGCTACGACTTCAAACGACGATTACTACACATTGGCTGCATTGAAACGAACGAACATATTCCACATTTAGCATCTACGGACTCCGAGGTTTCCGAATGTGCAAATACTTTAATTCTGGCTATTACCCAGTTCGAGCTATGGAGTCGCAAATTTCGGGGTAAATCGTACCGTACTGCTTGCATTCGTGCGCGAAGACGCTACTCATTCGAATGGGCGATTACTACAGATTGGTTTAACGGAAGCGAACGAACAATTCCACAATTAGCATCTACGGACGCCAAGGTTTCCGAGTGTGCAAAGACTTTAATTCTGGCTATTACCATGTTCGAGCTATGAAGTCGCGAAGTTCGGAGTAAATCGGACCGTACTGCTTTCTGCTTGCCGCCGCTGGTGAAGGCGTCACTATTTCACTGGGAGAGTACTGCACATTGGCCTTACGGACACGGACAAGCAATTAGAGAATTAGCATATACGGTATCCAGTGTTTCTGAAAGTGAAAAGAAACAAAGCGTAGCTGTTATACTTTTCGTGCTACGAAATCTCAAAGTTTGGAGAAAAATCGTTTCGCCTCAGGTAGCGAACGATTCCTGCATTTTTGAACGAAATGTCACGATTTCATACGATGATTACTACACCTTGGCTGCATTGAAACGAATGAACAATTCCACATTTAGCATCTACGTACGCCGAGGTTTCCGAATGTGCAAAGACTTTAATTCTGGCTATTACCCAGTTCGAGCTATGGAGTCGCAAATTTTGGGGTAAATCGGACCGTACTGCTTTCATTCGTGCGCGAAGACGCTACTCCTTCGAACGGGCGATTACTACAGATTGGTTTAACGGAAGCGAACGAACAATTCCACAATTAGCATCTACGGACGCCAAGGTTTCCGAGTGTGCAAAGACTTTAATTCTGGCTATTACCAAGTCCGAGCTATGAAGTCGCGAAGTTCGGGTTAAATAAGACCGTACTGCTTTCTGCTTGCCGCCGCGGGTGAAAACGTCACTATTTCACTGGGAGAGTACTGCACATTGGCCGTACGGACAAGAACAAACAATTCTAGAATTAGCATCTACGGTATCCAGTGTTTCTGAAAGTGAAAAGAAACAAAGCGTAGCTGTTATACTTTTCGTGCTACGAAATCTCAAAGTTTGGATAAAAATCGCTTCGCCTCAGGTAGCGAACGATTCCTGCATTTTTGGACGAAATGGCACGATTTCATACGATGATTACTACACATTGGCTGCATTGAAACGAACGAACAATTCCACATTTAGCATCTACGGACGCCGATGTTTCCGAATGTGCAAAGACTTTAATTCTGGCTATTACCCAGTTCGAGCTATGGAGTCGCAAATATTGGGGTAAATCGGACCGTACAGCTTGCATTCGTGCGCGAAGACGCTACTCATTCGAAATGGCGATTACTACAGATTGGTTTAACGGAAGCGAACGAACAATTCCACAATTAGCATCTACGGACGCCAAAGTTTCCGAGTGTGCAAAGACTTTAATTTTGGCCAAGTTGAGCTATGAAGTCGTGAAGTTCGGGGTAAATCGGACCGTACTGCTTTCTGCTCGCCGCCGCGGGTGAAAACGTCACTATTTCACTGGGAGAGTACTGCACATTGGCCGTACGGACACGAACAAACAATTAGAGAATTAGCATCTACGGTATACAGTGTTTCTGAAAGTGAAAAGAAACAAAGCGTAGCTGTTGTACTTTTGGCGTTGCGAAATCTCAAAGTTTTGAGAAAAATCGCTTCGCCTCAGGTAGCGAACGATTCTTGCATATTTGGACGAAATGGCACGATTTCATACGACGATTACTACACATTTAGCATCTACGGACTACGAGGTTTCCGAATGTGCAAAGACTTTAATTCTGGCTATTACCCAGTTCGAGCTATATAGTCGCAAATTTTGGGGTAAATCGGACGGTACTGCTTGCATTCGTGCGAGAAGACGCTACTCCTTCGAATGGGCGATTACTACAGATTGGTTTAACGGAAGCGAACGAACAATTCAACAATTAGCATCTACGGACGCCAAGGTTTCCGAGTGTGCAAAGACTTTAATTCTAGCTATTACCATGTTCGAGCTATGAAGTCGCGAATTTCGGAGTAAATCGGACCGTACTTCTTTCTGCTTGCCGCCGCTGGTGAAGGCGTCACTATTTCACTGGGAGAGTACTGCACATTGGCCTTACGGACACGAACAAGCAATTAGAGAATTAGCATCTACGGTATCCAGTGTTTCTGAAAGTGAAAAGAAACAAAGCGTAGCTGTTATACTTTTCGTGCTACGAAATATCAAAATTTGGAGAAAAATCGCTTCGCCTCAGGTAGCGAACGATTCTTGCCTTTTTGGACGAAATGGCACGATTTCATTCGACGATTACTACACATTGGCTGCATTGAAACGAACGAACAACTCCACATTTAGCATCTACGGCCTCCGAGGTTTCCGAATGTGCAAAGACTTTAATTCTGGCTATTACCCAGTTCGAGCTATGGAGTCGCAAATTTTGGGGTAAATCGGACCGTACTGCTTTCATTCGTGCGCGAAGACGCTACTCCTTCGAACGGGCGATTGCTACAGATTGGTTTAACGGAAGCGAACGAACAATTCCACAATTAGCATCTACGGACGCCAAGGTTTCCGAGTGTGCAAAGACTTTAATTCTGGCTATTACCAAGTCCGAGCTATGAAGTCGCGAAGTTCGGGTTAAATAAGACCGTACTGCTTTCTGCTTGCCGCCGCGGGTGAAAACGTCACTATTTCACTGGGAGAGTACTGCACATTGGCCGTACGGACACGAACAAACAATTCTAGAATTAGCATCTACGGTATCCAGTGTTTCTGAAAGTGAAAAGAAACAAAGCGTAGCTGTTATACTTTTCGTGCTACGAAATCTCAAAGTTTGGATAAAAATCGCTTCGCCTCAGGTAGCGAACGATTCCTGCATTTTTGGACGAAATGGCACGATTTCATACGATGATTACTACACATTGGCTGCATTGAAACGAACGAACAATTCCACATTTAGCATCTACGGACGCCGATGTTTCCGAATGTGCAAAGACTTTAATTCTGGCTATTACCCAGTTCGAGCTATGGAGTCGCAAATATTGGGGTAAATCGGACCGTACAGCTTGCATTCGTGCGCGAAGACGCTACTCATTCGAAATGGCGATTACTACAGATTGGTTTATCGGAAGCGAACGAACAATTCCACAATTAGCATTTACGGTATCCAGTGTTTCTGAAATTGAAAAGAAACAAAGCGTAGCTGTTTCGTGCTACGACATCTCAAAGTTTGGAGAAAAATCGCACTTCGCCTCAGGTAGCGAACGATTCCGGAATTTTTGGACGAAATGGCACGACTTCGATGTCTCCGAATGTGCAAAGACTTTAATTCTGGCTATTACCAAGTTCGAACTATGAAGTCGCGAATTTCTGTGTAAATCGGACCGTACTGCTTTCTGCTTGCCGCCGCGGGTGAAAAGGTCACTATTTCACTGGGAGAGTACTGCACATTGGCCGTACGGACACGAACAAACAATTCGAGAATTAGCATCTACGGTATCCAGTATTTCTGAAAGTGAAAAGAAACAAAGCGTAGCTGTTATTCTTTTCGTGCTGCGAAATCTCAAAGTTTGGAGAAAATCGCTTTGCCTCAGGTAGCGAACGATTCCTGAATTTTTGGACGAAATGGCACGACTTCAAACGATGTTTACTACACATTGACTGCATTGAAACGAACGATCAATTCCACATTTAGCATCTACGGACTCCGAGGTTTCCGAATGTGCATACCCAGTTCGTGCTATGGAATCGCAAATTTAGGGATAAATCGGACCGCACTGCTTGCATTCGTGCGCGAAGACGCTACTCAATCGAACGGGCGATTACTACAGATTGGCTTAACGGAAGCGAACGAACAATTCCACAATTAGCATCTACGGACTCCGAGGTTTCCGAATGTGCAAAGAATTTAATTCTGGCTATTACCCAGTTCGAGCTATGGAGTCGCATATTTCGGGGTAAATCGGACCGTACTGCTTGCATTCGTGCGCGAAGACGCTACTCCTTCGAATGAGCAATTACTACAGATTAACTTAACGGAAGCGAACGAACAATTCCACAATTAGCATCTACGGACGCCAAGGTTTCCGAATGTGCAAAGACTTTAATTCTAGCTATTACCAAGTTCGAGCTATGAAGTCACGAAGTTCGGGGTAAATCGGACCGTACTGCTTTCTGCTTGCCGCCGCGGGTGAAAACGTCACTATTTCACTGGGAAAGTACTGCACATTGGCCATACGGACACGAACAAACAATTCGAGAATTAGCATCTACGGTATGCAGTGTTTCTGAAAGTGAAAAGAAACAAAGCGTAGCTGTTGGACTATTCCGGCATTTTTGGACGAAATGGCACGATTTCATACGACGATTACTACACATTTGCTGCATTGAAACGAACGAACAATTCCACATTTAGCATCTACGGACTCCGAGGTTTCCGAATGTGCAAAGACTTTAATTCTGGCTATTACCCAGTTCGAGCTATGGAGTCGCAAATTTCGGGTTAAATCGGACCGTACTGCTTGCATTCCTGCGCGAAGACGCTACTCAATCGAATGGGCGATTACTACAGATTGGCTTAACGGAAGCGAACGAACAATTCCAAAATTAGCATCTACGGACGCCACGGTTTTAGAGTGTGCAAAGAATTTAATTCTGGCTATTACCCAGTTCGAGCTATGAAGTCGCGAAGTTCGGGGTAAATCGGACCGTACTGCTTTCTGCTTGCCGCCGCGGGTGAAAACGTCACTATTTCACTGGGAGAGTACTGCACATTGGCCGTACGAACACGAACAAACAATTCGAGAATTAGGACCTACGGTATCCAGTGTTTCTGAAAGTGAAAAGAAACAAAGCGTACCTGTTATTCTTTTCGTGCTACGAAATCTCAAAGTTTGGAGAAAAATCGCTTCGCCTCAGGTAGCGAACGATTCCGGCATTTTTGGACGAAATGGCACGACGTCAAACGACGATTACTACACATTGGCTGCATTGAAGCGAACGAACAATTCCACATTTAGCATCTACGGATTCCGCGGTTTCGGAATGTGCAAATACTTTAATTCTGGCTATTACCCAGTTAGAGCTATGAAGTCGCGAAGTTCCGGGTAAATCGGACCGTATTGCTTTCTGCTTGCCGGCGCGGGTGAAAACGTCACTATTTCACTGGGAGAGTACTGCACATTGGCCGTACGGACACGAACAAACAATTCTAGAATTAGCATCTACGGTGTCCAGTGTTTCTGAAAGTGAAAAGAAACAAAGCGTTGCTGTTATACTTTTCGTGCTACGAAATCTGAATGTTTGTAGAAAAATCGCTTCGTCTCAGGTAGCGAACGATTCCGGCATTTTTGGACGAAATTGCACGACTTCAAACGACGGTTATTACACATTGGCTGCATTGAAACCAACGAACAATTCCACATTTAGCATCTACGGACTCCGAGGTTTACGAATGTGTAAATACTTTAATTCTGGCTATTACCCAGTTCGAGCTATGGAGTCGCAAATTTCGGGGTAAATCGGACCGTACTGCTTGCATTCGTGCGCGAAGACTCTACTCATTCGAATGGGCGATTACTACAGATTGGCTTAAAGGTAGCGAACGAACAATTCCACAATTAGCATCTACGGACGCCAAGGTTTCCGTGTGTGCAAAGACTTTAATTCTGGCTATTACCCAGTTCGAGCTATGAAGTCGCGAATTTCGGGGTACATCAGACCGTACTGCTTTCAACTTGCCGCCGCGGGTGAAAACGTCACTATTTCACTGTGAGAATACTGCAAATTGGCCGTACGGACACGAACAAACAATTCGAGAATTAGCATCTACGATATCCAGTGTTTCTGAAAGTGAAAAGAAACAAAGCGTATTTGCATTCGGGGTAAATCGGACAGTACTTATTTCTGCTTGCCGCCGCTTGTGAAAACGTCACCATTTCACTGGGAGAGTACTGCACATTGGCCGTACGGACACGAACAAACAATTCGAGAATTAGAATCTACGGTATCCAGTGTTTCGGAAAGTGAAAAGAAACAAAGCGTAGCTGTTATACTTTTCGTGCTACGAAATCTCAAAGTTTGGAGAAAAATCGCTTCGCCTCAGGTAGCGAACGATTCCAGCATTTTTGGACGAAATTACACGACTTCAAACGACGATTACTACACATTGGATGCATTGAAATGAACGAACAATTCCAGATTTAGTATCTACGGACTCGGAGGTTTCCGAATGTGCAAATAATTTAATTCTGGCTATTACCCAGTTCGAGCTATGGAGTCGCAAATTTCGGGGTAAATCGGACCGTACTGCTTTCTGCTTGCCGCCGCGGGTGAAAACGTCGCTATTTCACTGGGAGAGTACTGCACATTGGCCGTACGGACAAGAACAAACAATTCGAGAATTAGAATCTACGGTATCCAGTGTTTCTGAAAGTGAAAAGGAACAAAGCGTAGCTGTTATATTTTCGTGCTACTAAATCTCAAAGTTTGGAGAAAAATCGCTTCGCCTCAGGTAACGAACGATTCCGGCATTTTCGGACGAAATGGCACGACTTCAAACGACGATTACTGCACATTGGCTGCATTGAAGCGAACGAACAATTCCACAATTAGCATCTACGGACGCCAAGGTTTCCGAGTGTGCAAAGACTTTTATTCTGGCTATTACCCAGTTCGAGCTATGGAGTCGCTAATTTCGGGGTAAATCGGACCGTACTGCTTGCATTCGTGCGCGAAGACGCTACTCATTCGAATGGGCGATTACTACAGATTGGCTTAACGGAAGCGAACGAAGAATTCCACAATTAGCATCTACGGACGCCAAGGTTTCCGAGTGTGCAAATACTTTAATTCTGGCTATTACCCAGTTCGAGCTATGAAGTCGCGAAGTTTGGGGTAAATCGGACCGTACTGCTTTCTGCGTGCCGCCGCGGGTGAAAACGTCACTATTTCAATGGGAGAGTACTGTACATTGGCCGTACGGACACGAACAAACAATTCGAGAATTAGCATCTACGTTATCCAGTGTTTCTGAAAGTGAAAAGAAACAAAGCGTAGCTGGTATACTTTTCCTGCTACGAAATCTGAAAGTTTGTAGAAAAATCGCTTTGCCTCAGGTAGCGAACGATTCCGGCATTTTTGGACGAAATGGCACGACTTCAATCGACGATTACTACACATTGACTGCATTGAAACGAACGAACAATTCCAAATTTAGCATCTACGTACTCCGAGGTTTCCGAATGTGCAAAGACTTTAATTCTGGCTATTACCTAATTTGAGCTATGGAGTCGCAAATTTCTGGGTAAATCGGACAGTACGGCTTGCATTCGTGCTCGAAGACGCTACTCATTCGAATGGGCGATTACTACAGATTGGCTTAACGGAAAGGAACGAACAATTCCACAATTAGCATCTACGGACGCCAAGGTTTCCGAGTGTTCAAAGACTTTAATTCTGGCTATTACCCAGTTCGAGCTATGCAGTCGCGAAGTTCGGGGTAAATCGGACCGTACTGCTTTCTGCTTGCCGCCGCGGGTGAAAACGTCACTATTTCACTGGGAGAGTACTGTACATTGGCCGTACGGACACGAACAAACAATTCGAGAATTAGCATCTACGGTATCCAGTTTTTCTGAAAGTGAAAAGAAACAAAGCGTAGCTGTTATACTTTTCGTGTTACGAAATCTCAAAGTTTGGAGAAAAATCGCTTCGCCTCAGGTAGCGAACGATTCCTGCATTTTTGGACGAAATGGCACGACTTCAAACGACGATTACTACACATTTGCTGATTTGAAACGAACGAACAATTCCACATTTAGCATCTACTGACTACGAGGTTTCAGAATGTGCAAAGACTTTAATTCTGGCTATTACCCAGTTCGAGCTATGAAGTCGCAAATTTCTGGGTAAATCGGACCGTACTGCTTGCATTCGTGCGCGAAGACGCTACTCTTTCGAATGGGCGATTACTACAGATTGGCTTAACGGAAGCGAACGAACAATTCCAAAATTAGCATCGACGGACGCCGAAGTTTCCGAGTGTTCAAAGACTTTAATTCTGGCTATTACCCAGTTCGAGCTATGAATTCGCGAAGTGCGGGGTAAATCGGACGTACTGATTTCTGCTTGCCGCCGCAGTTGAACATGTCACTATGTCACTGGGAGAGTACTGCACATTGGCCGTACGGACACGAACAAACAATTCGAGAATTAGCATCTACGTTATCCAATGTTACTGAAAGTGAAAAGAAACAAAGCGTAGCTGTTATACTTTTCGTGCTACGACATCTCAAAGTTTGGAGAAAAATCGCTTCGCCTCAGGTAGCGAACGATTCCGGCATTTTTGGACGAAATGGCACGACTTCAAACAGCGATTACTACACATTGGCTGCATTGAAACGAACTAACAATTCCACATTTAGCACCTACGGACTCCGAGGTTTCCGAATGTGCAAAGACTTTAATTCTGGCTATTACCCAGTTCGAGCTATGGAGTCGCAAATTTCGGGGTAAATCGGACCGTAATGCTTTGCATTCGTGCGCGAAGACGCTGCTCATTCGAATTGGCGATTACTACAGATTGGCTTAACGGAAGCGAACGAACAATTCCACAATTAGCATCTACGGACGCCAAGGTTTCCAAGTGTGAAAATACTTTAATTCTATCTATTACCCAGTTCGAGCTATGGAGTCGCAAATTTTGGGGTAAATCGGACAGAACTGCTTGGATTCGTGCGCGAAGACGCTACTCATTCGAATGGGCGATTACTACAGGTTGGCTTAACGGAAGCGAACGAACAATTCCACAATTAGCATCTACGGTTGCCAAGGTTTCCGAGTGTGCAAAGACTTTAATTTTGGCTATTACCCAGTTCGAGCTATGAAGTCGCGAAGTTCGGGGTAAATCGGACCATACTGCTTTCTGCTTGCCGCCGCGGGTGAAAATGTCACTATTTCACTGGGAGAGTACTGCACATTGGCCGTACTGACACGAACAAACAATTCGAGAATTAGCATCTACGGTATCCAGTGTTTCTGAAAGTGAAAAGAAACAAAGCGTAGCTGTTATACTTTTCGTGCTACGAAATCTCAAAGTTTGGAGAAAAATCGCTTCGCCTCAGGTAGCGAACGATTCCGGCATTTTTGGACGAAATTGCACGACATCAAACGACGATTACCACACATTGGCTGCATTGAAACGAACGACCAATTCCACATTTTGCATCTACGGACTGCGAGGTTTCCGAATGTGCAATGACTTTAATTCTGGCTATTACCCAGTTCGAGCTATGGAGTCGCAAATTTCGTGGTAAATCGGACCGTACTGCTTGCATTCGTGCGCGAAGACGCTACCCCTTCGAATGGGCGATTACTACAGATTGGCTTAAAGGTAGCGAACGAACAATTCCACAATTAGCATCTACGGACGCCAAGGTTTCCGTGTGTGCAAAGACTTTAATTCTGGCTATTACCCAGTTCGAGCTATGAAGTCGCGAATTTCGGGGTACATCAGACCGTACTGCTTTCAACTTGCCGCCGCGGGTGAAAACGTCACTATTTCACTGTGAGAATACTGCAAATTGGCCGTACGGACACGAACAAACAATTCGAGAATTATTGCATCTACGATATCCAGTGTTTCTGAAAGTGAAAAGAAACAAAGCGTATTTGCATTCGGGGTAAATCGGACAGTACTTATTTCTGCTTGCCGCCGCTTGTGAAAACGTCACCATTTCACTGGGAGAGTACTGCACATTGGCCGTACGGACACGAACAAACAATTCGAGAATTAGAATCTACGGTATCCAGTGTTTCTGAAAGTGAAAAGAAACAAGCGTAGCTGTTATACTTTTCGTGCTACGAAATCTCAAAGTTTGGAGAAAAATCGCTTCGCCTCAGGTAGCGAACGATTCCAGCATTTTTGGACGAAATTACACGACTTCAAACGACGATTACAAACACATTGGATGCATTGAAATGAACGAACAATTCCAGATTTAGTATCTACGGACTCGGAGGTTTCCGAATGTGCAAATAATTTAATTCTGGCTATTACCCAGTTCGAGCTATGGAGTCGCAAATTTCGGGGTAAATCGGACCGTACTGCTTTCTGCTTGCCGCCGCGGGTGAAAACGTCGCTATTTCACTGGGAGAGTACTGCACATTGGCCGTACGGACAAGAACAAACAATTCGAGAATTAGAATCTACGGTATCCAGTGTTTCTGAAAGTGAAAAGGAACAAAGCGTAGCTGTTATATTTTCGTGCTACTAAATCTCAAAGTTTGGAGAAAAATCGCTTCGCCTCAGGTAACGAACGATTCCGGCATTTTCGGACGAAATGGCACGACTTCAAACGACGATTACTGCACATTGGCTGCATTGAAGCGAACGAACAATTCCACAATTAGCATCTACGGACGCCAAGGTTTCCGAGTGTGCAAAGACTTTTATTCTGGCTATTACCCAGTTCGAGCTATGGAGTCGCAAATTTCGGGTAAATCGGACCGTACTGCTTGCATTCGTGCGCGAAGACGCTACTCATTCGAATGGGCGATTACTACAGATTGGCTTAACGGAAGCGAACGAACAATTCCACAATTAGCATCTACGGACGCCAAGGTTTCCGAGTGTGCAAATACTTTAATTCTGGCTATTACCCAGTTCGAGCTATGAAGTCGCGAAGTTTGGGGTAAATCGGACCGTACTGCTTTCTGCGTGCCGCCGCGGGTGAAAACGTCACTATTTCAATGGGAGAGTACTGCACATTGGCCGTACGGACACGAACAAACAATTCGAGAATTAGCATCTACGTTATCCAGTGTTTCTGAAAGTGAAAAGAAACAAAGCGTAGCTGTTATACTTTTCCTGCTACGAAATCTGAAAGTTTGTAGAAAAATCGCTTTGCCTCAGGTAGCGAACGATTCCGGCATTTTTTTTTTGGACGAAATGGCACGACTTCAAACGACGATTACTACACATTGGCTGCATTGAAACGAACGAACAATTCCAAATTTAGCATCTACGTACTCCGAGGTTTCCGAATGTGCAAAGACTTTAATTCTGGCTATTACCCAATTCGAGCTATGGAGTCGCAAATTTCTGGGTAAATCGGACAGTACGGCTTGCATTCGTGCTCGAAGACGCTACTCATTCGAATGGGCGATTACTACAGATTGGCTTAACGGAAGCGAACGAACAATTCCACAATTAGCATCTACGGACGCCAAGGTTTCCGAGTGTTCAAAGACTTTAATTCTGGCTATTACCCAGTTCGAGCTATGAAGTCGCGAAGTTCGGGGTAAATCGGACCGTACTGCTTTCTGCTTGCCGCCGCGGGTGAAAACGTCACTATTTCACTGGGAGAGTACTGCACATTGGCCGTACGGACACGAACAAACAATTCGAGAATTAGCATCTACGGTATCCAGTTTTTCTGAAAGTGAAAAGAAACAAAGCGTAGCTGTTATACTTTTCGTGCTACGAAATCTCAAAGTTTGGAGAAAAATCGCTTCGCCTCAGGTAGCGAACGATTCCTGCATTTTTGGACGAAATGGCACGACTTCAAACGACGATTACTACACATTTGCTGATTTGAAACGAACGAACAATTCCACATTTAGCATCTACTGACTACGAGGTTTCAGAATGTGCAAAGACTTTAATTCTGGCTATTACCCAGTTCGAGCTATGGAGTCGCAAATTTCTGGGTAAATCGGACCGTACTGCTTGCATTCGTGCGCGAAGACGCTACTCTTTCGAATGGGCGATTACTACAGATTGGCTTAACGGAAGCGAACGAACAATTCCAAAATTAGCATCGACGGGACGCCGAAGTTTCCGAGTGTTCAAAGACTTTAATTCTGGCTATTACCCAGTTCGAGCTATGAATTCGCGAAGTGCGGGGTAAATCGGACGTACTGATTTCTGCTTGCCGCCGCAGTTGAACATGTCACTATGTCACTGGGAGAGTACTGCACATTGGCCGTACGGACACGAACAAACAATTCGAGAATTAGCATCTACGTTATCCAATGTTACTGAAAGTGAAAAGAAACAAAGCGTAGCTGTTATACTTTTCGTGCTACGACATCTCAAAGTTTGGAGAAAAATCGCTTCGCCTCAGGTAGCGAACGATTCCGGCATTTTTGGACGAAATGGCACGACTTCAAACAGCGATTACTACACATTGGCTGCATTGAAACGAACTAACAATTCCACATTTAGCACCTACGGACTCCGAGGTTTCCGAATGTGCAAAGACTTTAATTCTGGCTATTACCCAGTTAGAGTTATGGAGTCGCAAATTTCGGGGTAAATCGGATCGTAATGCTTGCATTCGTGCGCGAAGACGCTGCTCATTCGAATTGGCGATTACTACAGATTGGCTTAACGGAAGCGAACGAACAATTCCACAATTAGCATCTACGGACGCCAAGGTTTCCAAGTGTGAAAATACTTTAATTCTATCTATTACCCAGTTCGAGCTATGGAGTCGCAAATTTTGGGGTAAATCGGACAGAACTGCTTGGATTCGTGCGCGAAGACGCTACTCATTCGAATGGGCGATTACTACAGGTTGGCTTAACGGAAGCGAACGAACAATTCCACAATTAGCATCTACGGTTGCCAAGGTTTCCGAGTGTGCAAAGACTTTAATTTTGGCTATTACCCAGTTCGAGCTATGAAGTCGCGAAGTTCGGGGTAAATCGGACCATACTGCTTTCTGCTTACCGCCGCGGGTGAAAATGTCACTATTTCACTGGGAGAGTACTGCACATTGGCCATACTGACACGAACAAACAATTCGAGAATTAGCATCTACGGTATCCAGTGTTTCTGAAAGTGAAAAGAAACAAAGCGTAGCTGTTATACTTTTCGTGCTACGAAATCTCAAAGTTTGGAGAAAAATCGCTTCGCCTCAGGTAGCGAACGATTCCGGCATTTTTGGACGAAATTGCACGACATCAAACGACGATTACCACACATTGGCTGCATTGAAACGAACGACCAATTCCACATTTTGCATCTACGGACTGCGAGGTTTCCGAATGTGCAATGACTTTAATTCTGGCTATTACCCAGTTCGAGCTATGGAGTCGCAAATTTCGTGGTAAATCGGACCGTACTGCTTGCATTCGTGCGCGAAGACGCTACCCCTTCGAATGGGCGATTACTACAGATTGGTTTATCGGAAGCGAACGAACAATTCCACAATTAGCATCTACGGACGCCAAGGTTTCCGAGTGAACAAATACTTTAATTCTGGCTATTACCAAGTTCGAGCTATGAAGACGCGAAGTTCGGGGTAAATCGGACCATACTGCTTTCTGCTTACCGCCGCGGGTGAAAATGTCACTATTTCACTGGGAGAGTAATGCACATTGGCCGTACGGACACGAACAAATAATTCGAGAATTAGCATCGTACGGACACGAACAGACAATTCGAGAATTAGCATCTACGGTATCCAGTTTTTCTTAAAATGAAAAGAAACAAAGCGTAGCTGTTATACTTTTCGTGCTACGAAATCTCAAAGTTTGGAGAACAATTCCACATTTAGCATCTACGGACGCCTAGGTTTCCGAATGTGCAAATACTTTAATTCTGGCTATTACACAGTTCGATCTATGGAGTCGCAAATTTTGGGGTAAATCGGACAGAACTGCTTGCATTCGTGCGCGAAGACGCTACTCATTCGAATGGGCGATTACTACAGGTTGGCTTAACGGAAGCGAACGAACAATTCCACAATTAGCATCTACGGACGCCAAGGTTTCCGAGTGTGCAAAGACTTTAATTCTGGCTATTACCCAGTTCGAGCTATGGAGTCGCGAAGTTGGGAGTAAATCGGACCGTACTGCTTTCTGCTTGCCGCCGCGGGTGAAGGCGTCACTATTTCACTGGGAGAGTACTGCACATTGGCCGTACGGACACGAACAAACAATTTGAGCATAAGCATCTACGGTATCCAGTGTTTCTGAAAGTGAAAAGAAACAAAGCGTAGCTGTTGTACTTTTCGTGCTACGAAATCTCAAAGTTTGGAGAAAAATCGCTTCGCCTCAGGTAGCCAACGATTCCTGCATTTTTGGACGAAATGGCACGACTTCAAACGACGATTACTACACATTGGCTGCATTGAAACGAACGAACAATTCCACATTTAGCATCTACGGACTGCGAGGTTTCCGAATGTGCATAGCCTTTAATTCTGGCTATTACCCAGTTCGAGCTATGGAGTCGCAAATTTCGGGGTAAATCGGACCGTACTGCTTGCATTCGTGCGCGAAGACGCTACTCATTCGAATGGGCGATTACTACAGATTGGCTTAACGGAAGCGGACGAACAATTCTACATTTAGCATCTACGGACGCCAAGGTTTCCGAGTGTGCAAATACTTTAATTCTGACTGTTACCCAGTTCGATCTATGAAGTCGCAAATTTCGGGGTAAATCGGACCGTACTGCTTTCTGCTTGCTACAGCGCGTGAAAACGTCACTATTTCACTGGGAGAGTACTGCACATTGGCCGTACGGACACGAACAAACAATTCGAAAATTAGCATCTACGGTATCCAGTGTTTCTGAAAGTGAAAAGAAACAAAGCGTAGCTGTTATGCTTTTCGTGCTACGAAATTTTAAATTTTGGAGAAAAATCGGTTCGCCTCAGGTAGCGAACGATTCCGGCATTTTTGGACGAAATGGCACGACTTCAAACAACGATTACTACACATTGGCTGCATTGAAACGAACGAACAATTCCACATTTAGCATCTACGGACTGCGAGGTTTCCGAATGTGCAAAAACTTTAATTCTGACTATTACCCAGTTCGAGCTATGGAGTCGCAAATTTCGTGGTAAATCGGACCGTACTGCTTGCATTCGTGCGCGAAGACGCTACTCCTTCGAATGGGCGATTACTACAGATTGGTTTATCGGAAGCGAACGAACAATTCCACAATTAGCATCTACGGACGCCAAGGTTTCCGAGTGAACAAATACTTTAATTCTGGCTATTACCAAGTTCGAGCTATGAAGACGCGAAGTTCGGGGTAAATCGGACCATACTGCTTTCTGCTTACCGCCGCGGGTGAAAATGTCACTATTTCACTGGGAGAGTAATGCACATTGGCCGTACGGACACGAACAAATAATTCGAGAATTAGCATCGTACGGACACGAACAGACAATTCGAGAATTAGCATCTACGGTATCCAGTTTTTCTTAAAATGAAAAGAAACAAAGCGTAGCTGTTATACTTTTCGTGCTACGAAATCTCAAAGTTTGGAGAAATATCGGTTCGCATCAGGTAGCGAACGATTCCTGCATTTTTGGACGAAATTGCACGACTTCAAACGACGATTACCACACATTGGCTGCATTGAAACGAACGACCAATTCCACATTTAGCATCTACGGACACCGAGGTTTCCGAATGTGCAAATACTTTAATTCTGGCTATTACCCAGTTCGAGCTATGGAGTCGCAAATTTCGGGGTAAATCGGACCGTACTGCTTGCATTCGTGCGCGAAGACGCTACTCATTCGAATGGGCGATTACTACAAATTGGCTTAACGGAAGCGAACGAACAATTCCACAATTAGCATCTACGGACGCCAAGGTTTCCGAGTGTGCAAAAACTTTAATTCTGGCTATTACCCAGTTCGAGCTATGAAGTCGCGAAGTTCGGGGTAAATCGGACCGTACTGCTTTCTGCTTACCGCCGCGGGTGAAAATGTCACTATTTCACTGGGAGAGTACTGCACATTGGCCGTACGGACACGAACAGACAATTCGAGAATTAGCATCTACGGTATCCAGTTTTTCTTAAAATGAAAAGAAACAAAGCGTAGGTGTTATACTTTTCGTGCTACGAAATCTCAAAGTTTGGAGAACAATTCCATATTTAGCATCTACGGACGCCGAGGTTTCCGAATGTGCAAATACTTTAATTCTGGCTATTACACATTTCGATCTATGGAGTCGCAAATTTCGGGTTAAATCGGACCGTACTGCTTGCATTCGTGCGCGAAGACGCTACTCCTTCGAATGAGCGATTATTAGAGACTAGCTTAACGGAAGCGAACGAACAATTCCACAATTAGCATCTTCGGACGCCAAGGTTTGCGAGTGTGCAAAGACTTTAATTCTAGCTATTACCAAGTTCGAGCTATGAAGTCGCGAAGTTCGGGGTAAATCGGACCGTACTGCTTTCTGCTTGCCGCCGCGTGTGAAAACGTCACAATTTCATTGGGAGAGTACTGCAAATTGGCCGTACGGACACGAACAAACAATTCGAGAATTAGGATCTACGGTATGCAGTGTTTCTGAAAGTGAAAAGAAACAAAGCGTAGCTGTTGTACTTGTCGTGTTACGAAATCTCAAAGTTTGGAGAAAAATCGCTTCGCCTCAGGTAGCGAACGATTCCGACATTTTTGGACGAAATGGCACGATTTCAAACGACGATTACTACACATTGGCTGTATTGAAACGAACGAACTATTCCACATTTAGCATCTACGAACTCCGAGGTTTCCAAATGTGCAAATACTTTAATTCTGGCTATTACCCAGTTCGAGCTATGGAGTCGCAAATTTCGGGGTAAATCGGACCGTACTGCTTGGATTCCTGAGCGAAGACGCTACTCATTTGAATGGGCGATTACGACAGATTGGCTTAACGGAAGCGAACGAACAATTCCACAATTAGCATCTACGGACGCCTAGGTTTCCGATTGTGCAAATACTTTAATTCTGGCTATTACCAAGTTCGAGCTATGAAGTCGCGATGTTCGGGGTAAATCGGACCGTACTACTTTCTGCTTGCCGCCGCTGGTGAAAACGTCACTATTTCACTGGGAGAGTACTGCACATTGGCCGTACGGACACAAACAAACAATTCGAGAATTACCATCTACGGTATCCAGTGTTTCTGGAAGTGAAAAGAAAGAAAACGTAGCTGTTGTACTTTTCGTGTTACGAAATCTCAAAGTTTGGAGAAAAATCGCTTCGCCTCAGGTAGCGAACGATTCCTGCATTTTTGGACGAAATGGCACGACTTCAAACGACGATTACTACACATTGGCTGCATTGAAACGAACGAACAATTCCACATTTAGCATCTACGGACTCCGAGGTTTCCGAATATGCAAAGACTTTAATTCTGGCTATTACCCTGTTTGAGCTATGGAGTCGCAAATTTCGGGGTAAATCGGACCGTACTGCTTGCATTCGTGCGCGAAGACGCTACTCCTTCCAATGGGCGATTACTACAGATTGGCTTAGCGGAAGCGAACGAACAATTCCACAATTAGCATATACGGACGCCAAGGTTTCCGAGTGAACAAATACTTTAATTCTGGCTATTACCAAGTTCGAGCTATGAAGACGCGAAGTTCGGGGTAAATCGGACCATAATGCTTTCTGCTTGCTGCCGCGGGTGAAAACGTCACTTTTCTCTTGGAGAGTTCTAGTAGTAGTAAGGCAGTCAAAATGATACCACCTACCGTGATATCATTTATAACCCTCTATAATACCCCCACCACCCCCGAAAATCAAAAAATTGGTTATGAATTTATGAATTTTTGGAGAAAATTATTTTGAAAAGAGGGAGTCAAAATGATACCACCTCCAACCAAAAGTTGGTGGTGGTATTGTAGTCCCAATTATATTGGTAATTGACTTTTGAAAAAAGTCTAAATCATTCATGCAAGTACAATAGTTTATATTCCTCATTTTTCTCGTCCGATATAGCTAATTTATTTCGCAGATCAGCAACTAATTCTACCAGGTCTAGTCTACCACGTTCACCTTTAGCCACCTGACAGCGTAGTTGCTTATGTCTACAAAGAGTTTGGGCACTAACGAATTTACAAGGGCATCTGGGGCATTGAAATTGTGGCGGGACACAAGGAAACTTTCTACGTCTCGCTAGATGCCTTCGTAGATAGTCTTTACACGTAAACGTCTTACAACAAGTCACACTCCATTATATATGTATATAACCTATGAAATTTATCTGTTCAATTGGACGTGAAAAAAACATTATGTAAATTTTTGACGTCCAGTTGAACAGATAAATTTCATAGGTTATACAAAAGTATATATACAAAAGTATGTACAGAAAATATGATAACGCCAGAAACTAGAGCAGAAATAGAAAGTTTGAGAAGAGAAGCCGAATCTCTAGGGATTACTTATAGTAAACGGTTGAGAGTTAGGGGGTTGACAAAGCTCATAAACGCCACAAAGAATAAGGTGTTTATGAAGCGGTTTACCCGCGCCTACAAAAGAGGGGCATTTAATGATATATCCAAAGCGGAGGAAGTTGGTAACAGAATCAAAAAAGAAAGTATTGTATTGCGGAGTTAAGGGCTAGTGTAATAAAACCTTCAAGCACCAATAATTTGTCTCAAATTAGACACACAGCTGACCAAATACCAAATAATAAGAAAAGATCTATAGTTCGCGCGATATTGGAAAAAGGTGAAGAAATATTGGGGGCTGACGATGAAACATTGGAAAAGGTAGAAAATAGAAGACGGGTAGTTACATTATCCTTTCGTAAAAACATTGACATTAACGGGTTTGAACGCATGTCCGATAAACTCGCTCCTTATATAACAACCAATTTTTATTTGAGATATTCATATTCCAGCAAGCTAGAACATATGGAGGAAACTAAAAATGGAAAACCTGTAACTATAATAATGCACAAAAATCTCGGTAGCGAACCACTATCATCAATGAAAACCGTTAAAAAATGGCTGTCAGATAAGGAGCAAACACGAATAATGTCCGATAAAGTAGACAGACCGAATACAAAGTGGAAGTTTGTAAGATGGGTAGAGGTTTTCGTAAAGCTAATACAGGGTAGTAGGGGAATAGATTTGGGACTACAATCCAAAGAAGCAGCAGGAGGAGAACTTCCAGAATGGCTGAAGAATAAAAAAGGCATGTATTCGTTAGATAAGTATAATGACGACCTTTGTCTGTTCAGGTGTCTAGCTATGCATATGACAGATAAAAGACCTGACAGATGTACAGAAAAGGCGAAAGAACTTAGTAAACAATATTTTGGTAGTAATGTGGTTTCACCAATTCCTTTTTCAGATCTGAAAAAGGTTGAAGAGCTTTTTAAAATCGGTATAGAAGTATATCAACCCACCGAATGTAACGTATGGTGGTTGGAAAAGGTACCAGCACACTATAAGGCAATAGGTAATAAACCAATGACAATAGGACTGTTTAATAATCACGCATTTCTGATAAAAAACCTTAAAACCTATCTAAAATTTACGCCTGCGATAATTGCAAGCAGAAATTCACGAAAGCGAGTAATATGAAGAGACACGGACCAACATGTAAGAAAGGTGAGACAAAAGTAATATGTGATGGTAATTATTTAGAGCGCCCGCGTTCGTCGTTCGAGAAAGCGTTCTACCCAAAACGTTCTAACAGTTATGGGGCGATCGATTGGATGTATTCTGTGGAAAAGCGGGAGGGAATTCACATTCACCACGAACAGTGCGGACACGGGGGTGAAAGATGGAATTTAGGAGCTCCAGTAGATGGATACTGTACGGAAACCATTACCGTATATCAATATCACGGCTTTTACTGGCACGGGTGTGAGATTCATGCAAAGCATAGAAATGAAGAACGCGCATCCACTATGAGAAGAGATACATTTATTAGAAGAAGCAAATAATTCAACCTAGTAGTTATGTGGGAATGCGAATTTCAAAGAACGGGTAAAGACATAAAGATCGGTTGCGACACTACTCTTTATCCATATCAGATAGTATACGATTTTGAGGCATATCTCAACCCTGAATTTGAAACTCTCGGTAATAATCTAGAGTACGAAGCCGAGCACGTTCCGGTAAGCGTTAGTATAGGAGATAGTTTCTCAGGAACAGTAACTCACATTTGTGATAAAGATCCCGCAAAACTTATAGAAAAATTCGTAGAAGATTTGAAAGTCAGGGAAAAAGCTATAAGAGAAGAAGTGTGGTCAAGATATGGGTTTAATACAGAACATTTACGTAAAAACCAAATCGCCAAGATCGAACAGTGGATAGAGCAAGTACCTGTTATAGGTTTCAACAGCAGTAAGTACGATATAAACTTAATAAAGAAATACCTAGTAGGCGAACTGGCATCAACAACAAAGAAAGTAATGGTCGGAAAACGTGCAAACGCAACTATTTACTCCAGAGTTTAGATTTCTTGATGTAATACTTTATCTAGGACCTGGTGTAAGCTACGATAGTTGGATAAAAGCCTACGAATGCAAAGGACAGAAATCTTTATTTCCTTATGAGTGGTTCGATTCTCCAGACAAACTGGATTACCCAGGACTACCGGATATAGAGAATTGGTATTCCAAACTATCTTGGAAAATGTTAATAGATGAAACAGAATTAAGTAAATGTCGTAGAATTTTCGAAGAAAATAATATGAAAACTTTCAGAGATTGGTTGAAATATTATAACGATTTAGAATTTTATAGACACAGAGGTGTGGATATTTTCAAAGATGCGGTAACACTACCTGGAGTAGCTATACAATATTTATTGAGAGGAACCATTAAAGAACAAAAATCTTCAAAGACGATTATACCGGAGGATGCTCTATATGCACCAAAAGAAGAAACATACGAAATGATGAAGGACGCTCTAGTTGGCGGTCCATCAATAGTATTTACACGATATGCAGAAGCTGGTGTTTCAAATATTAGAGTTGGTTCCAAACCTTGCAAGGCTGTTTTGGGGTACGATGCAAAACGCGTTATATTTATCTACGTTAAATAAAGAGATGCCGTGTGGGAGAGAAACTACTACACCATACAGATACCCCACATAAACCCTAAATTTATTAAAAAGTTTTGTAAAAGAGTTTTATCTGGAGACTGGTTTGGGTTTGCGGATGGTGGATATAGAAGTTCCACACAACTTAAAAGATAAGTTTTCTGAAATGTCCCCCAATATTTATAAACAGAGAAGTAGAGGTTGATGAAGTTCCCACACACATGTTAAAATATTTAAAAGATACTGGCCGAACAAGAGGAGATGGGAAAATAATTGGTTGGATCTATGACCCGCCCACTTAAAAAGTATTCCTGTACGCGCCACTGTTGAAATGGTATTTAAAACACGGCCTACAAATAACTGGAGTTCATCGTGTTATAGATTATATTAGCGGAAAACCATTTGAATGGTTCGCAAAAGAAGTTACAGCCGCAAGACGAACAGGTGATGTAGAACCAAATAAGAAACCAGTAGCCGACATATTGAAATTATTAGGAAACTCGTGTTGTGGAAAAATGATAGAGGCAACGGAGAGACATTTAAATACGACATATACACAAAACGAAACCTGTGTTGACAAAGCATTAAGCATTCTTTGACGATTTGGAAGAGATAGGAGATGCGTACGAAATATCTTCAAGAAAACCCAGGTGTGCGGTAAAGAGACCATTCCATTGTGGAATAGCGGTTTATCAACTAGCTAAATTGAGAATGTTGGAATTTTACTACGAATTTCTAGACAAATACGTAAAAAGAGAAAACTTTGAATTAATACAGATGGATACAGATAGTATGTATATAGGAGTTAGTGGAAAAAGCGATAGAGGAATTGATTAGACCTAACTTACTAGACGGGTTTTGAAAAATAAAAAAAGAAATGGTTGGCTTGGGATAAATGGAGCGAAAGAGAGCCCGGACTTTTCAAAATGGAATTTAGCGGAGATAGGGCGATAGCGTTATCTAGTAAGTGTTATTTTGTAGAAAAATTTAATTCTATTAATAAAAACTCTGCGAATGGAATGTCCAAGAGAACTAACAATTTAAATTGGGATAGATATAAACGAGTACTAAGTGAAACTACAGAAGATGGAAAACACATTATAGATGTAGCACAAAATAGAGGATTTAAAATGAAAGACGGCGTTATGAAAACGTACTGTCAATAAAAATTAGGACTCTCGGCATACTACGATAAAAGACGCGTGTTACCAGACGGAATACATGCAGAACCTCTCTAAAGACTCTGACGATCCGGGGGTAGCTGGGTGTCAGAAGGCACCATAAGAAGTTCTTCGCGAACAAACCCTCGAGATGGCCCATCATCCAAATAGTAGAGCACGGGCTCATCGGGCTTGGTAATAGATCGATCTAGATGATATACATTGAGAGACCACACGGGATCAGTCGCGCGGCGGCTGCCACCTTCGAGCTCTCCCGGTTGATAGAGGTACCTGACGTCAATATCCGATGGAAGCCGTTGCTCCTCTAAACCAACGGGTCGCCCGCGCGAGACGGCAGAGGGCTTGCTCGTCACCCTTTTAAACTTGATAGCATCTACAGGCTTCTTACCTATCAATCTGGTCACCTCTCCGTTCAGTGCGGAGACCACGGCGGGCAGTCTGGCCACCCACTCGGTTGATCGCGAATGAGGGTCTACAAGTTCTTTGGCGTATTGGTGTCCGAACAGTCTCTCAGCCAGGGTTCGATTGAAGCGCTCCACGATCCCCTGGTCCCGGTGGATGTTGACGCGGCCGCGTCTGACAGAAACGTCGTGCTTAGACAATAGATGAGAGACCGCGCCCATGAACTCGCGGCCGGGATCGACCTGGAGAAGATTCGGCCATTTGAGAGGACTCCTCTTATATATTCGGAGAGAGCCTCGGCCACCTCCTTAGACTCTTTAGTGGCCAACGGCTCAGCCCCCTTATAACGACTCGCTACGTCAACGATTGTCAGTGCGTACTTGTACGTCTTGCGACCGACGCGATCGTGAGGGAGAAACAGGAGATCCGCTTAGTGAACTTGGTTCGGTACCGGCACGTCGAATTTCGGGCGCGGAATATTGTGAGGCGCGGGTAAATAGATCTGCCAGATGGCCTGCTTCTTGAGCCATTCCTTGACAGCGTTTTCTGAAACTTTGGTCGCCGAGGCGATGTTCTTGATGGCCGCGAGTCCCTTCCATTAGCCGCGGGGGCTGTAGTACGTGTTCGCTAGCCTGCGCGCTAGGTTAACCGATAGTTTGGTATCAAGTTTGCGCGTGTTCATCGTATGCGATGTATTCTAATATATCGGACAATCTCCAACATGCCCTCGCCAGATCGTCCGGTAACTGCGTCGATAATAATAAACCTTTGTTGGAAGTACAATCGCGATTGCAGGTTAAGTTCTGAAGGAACTTAGGAAAATCCAATCCCCCAGGATTGGTGGAGGAATATAACATCCGCTTTGCGAAAAGTGTGGCCGCTTTTTCGTCCTCGCGCCACGTCTCGAGAGAATCTCGGGCCAGACGAATCATACCCCCTGCGCCAGCTATGCGGTGTTTAAGGGTAGTGTAGCCTACATCAATCATAGCAAAATAAAGTTCGTCAACTGACATCGTTCTATATATATATATATATATTTATAATTTTTTTTATTTAAAATAATTAATTTAAAATCTCGATTGAATATAGTAGCCGACGATACCAACCACACCCATTCCCACGACGATGAACGCGATCTCGCGGTCTTTTTGGGGCTCTGACGGTACATAGAAATCTGAAAGTTGGGGCTCGCGATCCAGCGGCGCGAGACTTTTCTGCGGATATGCCAGCGCGTACTCGCGGTTGGCTTCTTCAACGTTCTGAAAAGTTTGTGCGGCGTGATTTTCGTGGCGAAGCTCTTCATTGACCCAGTCCAGATGGGCGGTTCGTTTTTTCGACTACGCTTCCTTTGCGCTATTGAGTTGTTCTACAGCTAAATCGTGACGCTTACGCTCCTCATCCACGTTCGAGCTTCTCATTTTAGAGAATATAAAGTTGCTACCGCTGAACGCCAATGCGTTTACAAGTGCACCACCTACTATAACTGCGATTGAAGCCATTTATTTCCATATATTAACTGGTAGAATTCCAGCTTTAACTAGATAATCTCGGGTCCAAACTGCGGCCGCTACATCTAAGGTCGCGAGCCCTACGTCTCTCACAGTAAAGTCCAATTTGCGAGCGGACCCTCCTAGGGCCATCTTTGATAGTCGAGCATACCCGATACTGAAACCCGATATCACCACGGCGTGATAAAGCGCATTCACTAACATTTTACCATCTTGTTCAGCCATTATAATTATTGCATATAAAAGGGGTCGCGATCAATGTTTAAATGGGGCGCATCCAATCGCGATTGGTGTTTCGTAACTGTTTTTGGATGAATTGATGGGGGTTGTTTTTTCGATAAGGATTGGTGTAATAGGGGGTATTTCCACACGCACAGGGCACCAACAACTGCCAGACCACCACCAACAGCCCAACTCCAATTCACGAATTTGGGTTCAATCGGATTCGCCCAACCTCGATTGGGTGTTGAGTGTGCTTCCAATTCGTGAATTGGGGGTGTTGTTGTACTCAACTCTGTCTTCAGATGTTTTGCTGTCTCCGTCCCCGATTGCAACGACTGTTTAGCCTCTCGAAGCTCGGCGAGTATTTTATCTTGTTTAACTTTTTGGGTGGCAGCCGCCGCCCTCCCAGCTGCCTGCCTTTTTTGGGTTTTTATGTCGTGCAACCCCCAACTCCAATCGCGATTGGGTTGGAGGATCACTCGGAGTTGGAAGTGCTGCAATCGGGTTCGATTGGGTTGGAGCAATCCCCAACGCTGTTGGAGATTGCTGTTCCGTCACTCTCGCGGGTGTGTCTTGTGTCATCATTTATGATATTAATATTAGGGCTTATAGTTCGTGGGCATATATGTCCAAATTGACAGTGTTTACCGGTGGTCAACGCGGTTGTCAGCGGAGCTAAGTGCATTCCAAACTTGTGATAAATTGAGCAGCAGGCTGTTCTAAGAGTGTGACCTATAAAAGGGTCAGTCTCTAGATCGTCAATCAATCCCGCGGTGTTTGGTATAGGGAGAAGTATACTAACGGTGGTTGCGTACAAATGAATAGCCGCCGATCCAAGAGTTTTTGTCATCTCCGCACCTAACCTAGATTCGTATTACGCATACATTTTATCGATCTCCGCATCTGACATCTTATCCACCTGAAAAACTGAGAGACGCCTACCGAGATAATGCTCCGATTGTCCCCCAGCAACCAGCGCAGCTAGCCGCTCTCGTCGCGCCGCATTTTCATTTTCATTCGGAGTCGTTGCACTCAACCCAATACCAACCGCCGTTGGAGTTGGAGTTGATCCCGATTGCTCTGTCGGAGTTGATGTTTCATTATCTTTCAGGGTGTTGGCAGTAGGATTTGAGGTTTCTTCCATTAGCTGATCGAGAAGTTCGTCGCAGTTCATTATTGCTAATTTTCTTAAAATTAATTTAACTATTCTAACAAGTCTCATCACTTTAACATATTGCCAAGCGCACCACCCAATACTTATGATCACCATTATGCTCGCAACATAGCTCGCAGCGGAGCATAAAATTGTTAACATTGTTAACCATTGTTCAGCATTTGTTCAACATTTGTTAAGCATTTGTTCAGCATTTGTTCAGCATTTGTTCAGCATTGTTCAGTAATTGCTAATTTTCTTCAAATTAATTGTTAAGCATTTACTCGGCAATTACTAACGAGCGTTAAGTAATTGCTAATTAATTATAAAATTAATTGATAACTTCGTAAGCAGTTGGTTGATCAGTCTTTATCAAAAGCTTGGCGTGCGTAGTTTCCGAAAGCATCTGTCGAACCTCCAGGCGCTCCTCGCGCGTTGGGATAACGTCATTCTCTCGAAGACAGTCATCGAATGAGTCTCGGTCCTTGCAGTGAAAGAGGGCGACCATTTCGTTTGCTCGCGCAGATCCTTGAGGACGGCGTTGTACTTTTGAGTGGATATCCATACGCTTTGCCTAGCATGGCGGCCAGAAAATGTGAGCTCGGAGAGCATGTCCTTCTTTTTGGTCATCGCCGCCTTGGCCGAGCAATCGTCAATCACGTATAGGGTGGGCTCACCCTGGAATCTTTGGTATAAACCACGCAGCCAATCGTGAAGCCTATCACCGGGGTCAATAACGTATACCTCTGGTCGGTCCATATCCACGGGCGCCGCTGATAAGTATCGTTGTGCCGCACAGTGGGACACAGGATCACAATGTGACGAAAGGCATCGCGGTAGGAGCCCTCGAGCAAGTCTAGGATGAAAACCGTTTTTCCACATCCTGTCTGCCCACATATTATGGCAGAGTGGGCATCTCCAATCGTGAATTGGCATTGATTGCTAATTTTTCTTATTTTTTTCAAATTTATTAATTAATAAATCGTTAGATGATATATTAAATCAGTAGATCGCTGAGACGTATCGGCCATCTTCGATGTTCAGTTGTGCGTCTGTAATTATATATAAGTACACGTTTCAATGTGCCAGCTCCATCCGCCTCTTTGGTTATCTGGATCGTCACACCCTCACTAGCGTTCTCAACTTGGCGTCCGCTGCCGTGTATTTGGTCGTCGTCGCTGGCTCGCATGTCTAACCATAACAAACGCGTATTTGGTATTCAGGAACTCCGCGAGGGAGACGGCCGAGAGATGCAGGTCTTTGGCAACTGCTGCAACCTCCGGAGAGCGCTTAGTGCCGGCAGCAAACTGCTTTCTTGCTTCATCCCACTGCTGGTGCGCGCGAAGACCCGCGCTGTAGAGTTGATTGGGGACTCCCTCGATCGTCACCTCTACCTTCGTGATTTTGGGTTTTGGGGTTATAGAAATTTGTCGGTTTTTTCTAGCACCGAACGCGAACCGAGCATCCTCGAACAACATCAGTATACCTTTCATCGAGCGAGCGGGTACGTTGACATTAATATTCCACAATGTGTCGCCTTTGTCTTTCGTCATCTTGCGATGGCGAAGAACTCGGTCGTAGAGTATAGCAACGCGCCCGGCGTACTGGGTTCTGATCAATCGCGCGAGTTCGGGCATCGTGACCATGTCGTACTCCAGCGAAACATTATCGATCGTATACGTCGATAACATGTCGCTGGCTATGAGAACTCGGCCGTAGTCGTTGAACGTTAGTTCGTATTCGAGGCGGTCAGCCAAAGCGCTCTGATAGTAGGGCATGTGACTCTCCAGCAACTCAAAGTCGAGCGGGATGTAGAAGCGGTTGCCGTAAGCGCCCGCGACCGCATTGTCGCTCGCGTGGTTATCTGCCTTGTTAGCAGCCCCGATTCTAAGTTTGGTTACGTTCTTATTTTTGCTGGTGTCAATACCCTGATAGACAGCGTTTTCGCGCTCTTGCTCCGTCTTCCATAGGTCCTGATAACAATGGTAGACGTCGCTGTCATCGATCGACATCACCTCATTACCAGAAATCTTTATCATGGTCTTCTTGACTATGGCGCGACCCAGGTTCTGAACGACGGTTCGGTCCTCGTCCGTCGACGTCGACGTCAGCGAAATAGTGAAAGCGAGGCGAACAGTCCCCGGCACAATGACGTCGTTAGCTCCGAGGTTGGGGAAGCGGACCAAGAGCTGCTGGTTCTGGTCGATCGTCGATGGGTTGTTCGTAATAACGACACTCTGTCTCACGCCTTTTGCCCCGAGGGGCTCACGCAGTCTGCGGTATGGATTGAGTTTGCGATCGTATTGACTCGAAGACATAATTTAGTGAAACTATATTAAACCCGTATGGTTTTGTCTTTAATACATAATTAATTTTAAGAAAATTAGATGGATGATTACGATATTAACACGAATAAAATCGGCAGAGACGATTACGTCGATGCGGATGAGGATGATTATGACATAGATGGTGACATCGATAACTATGACGAAACGACCTTCATAGATACTCCAGTTCCAATCCAATCGCAATCGGGGGAATTAGGTGGCGCTACCAACACCATTAGTCTAAGTCAGGAATTAGTCGAGTCCGCTGTAGACGACTTCTACAACAATTTGGCAGACAAAGGTGTGGTCCCATCTTTCGGCCGCGACTACTCCAAGTTCGAATTGGATCTGCGTGGTAGATTGCGACTAAAAGCATCAAATGTCCCGATCGTCAACACGATGACCGGTAAACCCCTAGCGCTGAGCACCATTGCCGGAAACCGGGGCGGTGGTGAAATCATAAGGAGCGAACTAGGATTCGTAGATTGGAAGAAGGGTAAACAAATGATGCCGATCCGCGCTGTAGAGGCGCTACAGTCTACCGACGAAACGATGGCGAAGACGGCCGCCGATATAGAAACTGTTGAGCTCAGCGAACTCCCTCGAGTAGCCACCGACGCTATTAACACGATGGAGCTCAACGAAAGTGAGATAGACGAAATACTCAGGACGATGAATGACCCACCGTTACCTCTTCGCGAACTCCGGGGCCTCGATAAGGTTATGCAAACGGTCCGGGGCGAACTGGTCCTTAACCTCGCCAAACTCTCGTCGCTGGATGAACATATCACGCTAGAAGAAAGAAAACTGGAGGAAGCGTGTGACGATAGAGAATCTACCGAGCGGATCACCGAACGCCTGCGGTCGCTGCGGGACGAAAGAGAATCTCGCTTGGAGGCTGCATCTACTAACCGTGAGGCTCTCCGCACCCAAATAAGTCGGATCCGCGAAACAATCTCGAGGGTCCTGCACGAGGAGACGACACTCGGTGAGCGTCTTCGCACTCTGTTCAGATAGCAGGGTGTCACGATAGCAAGCATCCTCGTTGCTATCAGCATGACTATATCGACCATAGTTCTAGCTTTCACTGGTGGTGCGGCGCCACCACCCGCGCCAGCACCCACACCACCACCCGTGCCATCCGGTGGAGCCAAGGAGTGGGTAAAAAAACAACTAAAAGCCCTCGCCAGTCTCCTGGCTAAATTAGCCGAAAAGGCGGCTTCCGCACTACCTGGACTGATCGGAAGTATCGTTTCTTACTTGCTATCTATAATATCAAAAACGGCCGGATGGCTAGCCAAAAATACCTGGGCTTTAATCGTGGCAATCACCGGTCTCCTACTATTCTTCGCCAGAGAGTTCCTAAAACCAAAGCGTAAATAATCCGATCGCCACGAGGGCGACGACGAGCCCTAATTTCCCCTCCTCGTGTGTTGTGCTTCTAATCTCGATTGGTGTTTCAACATTGTTGATGATTGGATTTGGGGAACTCGATGGTGCATCCAATGTACGAATTGGGGGTACTGGGTTCGATTGTGTTGAGGGAGGTGTATCCATTTTGTGTTTTGGGTGTTTTATGAAATCGGTTCCACTTACAACACTGTTGAACCCGATCATGTTGGGGGTGCGCTTGATGATATGTGACCCACCACATCAAAACCAGTCACAAGTCTCAAATAAAAAAAAATGAGATAATGCTACCAACTTGTAGAGCATTCAATGTGCTTTACAGTGATATAAATATCATCCATGTATCTTGTTCCAGTCCAAAGTTATGCCATTTTCAAGAATAATGGTCTCGCGACCAATATTCATAGAAAATCGCAGTCAAAGACTTACAGGAATTCCTGCCGAAATTATCCGAATCCGGCACCACAGTAGAATCAAAACACCATAGCAACCACTATGTTACAAATTACTTACATAGTCATGTTTAGTACCAAATTGAAGGGAAATGGCTAATCCTCAAAATGATGTCACCATGTCTGTATTTGCTTTGTTAGTTTTTTTAACTATTTTGGAGTGAATGTAGGGTAGTTTTGGATTAATTTTTTTTAAATGGCGCCAACGACAGGAAAAGTAAACATTCACACCTTATGATCTAATCCCTGATTTAGCTGGTGTATTAACTATTTTAATTGCTTTTCAGCGATTTTACCCCTATATACCTGGTACGGGAAAACATTACCAGTCCTAATGCCGAAAATAATAATTATTTTCCCAATTTAAAAACAAAATCCCAATTTTGAAAATTACCTTTTTTTTTTTTTTACTCAACCTGAGTTCCAGTCTCTAACTACTCTTAGTAGAACTTAATTGGGGTACAATAAATAATATAATTATATCATACTTGAATAGCAAAAATATCCTGTTTTGATCAATTTATGCTGAAAAATAATTTTTTGTCCAGTTTTGATCAATTTATACTGAAAAATAAATGTTAGTCTAATGATACACAATTGTTCGTAAGTAGTTATACCGTAAGTATTTACTGTGACCTACATGTGGGACAATGTGTGCCTTCGTAATTTTGACAATGTACACCGGTCATTGCATGCCATGGTATACATGTAAATTAGTATTATTAAACAGATGTGGACACTAGAAATGTAAATGTCCACGTATAATAATCAACAAGCCTGTACTGACTGTGTAGTGAACATTGCAGTAGCTGTGATTACATTACATTTAATTAATTGCAAAGACGTTTGTGTTGGACGACAACAGACGAAAAGCAGTAATAATACTAGATTCTAAAAGGCTTACATGATCTTTATTCTGCTGAACAAAACATTCATGTAACTTGCAAGGCCATGATCCCACAGCTGTAAAACTCAGGGCTCAACCAATCAATATTATGCGTTTGAGATTTAGAAACTTTTACTTGATCCATTCCTTTAAAATGCATTGGTGTTTGGCAGATGATGAAAAGGTGTTTTACTGCTCAGCAACTTAAAATAATTTAGAGCCTGGAATACACACGAGGCATGAAGTCGTATTTCAGCTCTGAATTTATGACATCCTGATTTGGTGCCAGGTGCCATTACTATACCAATTACTTGGCACCCCATCCACTTTAGCTCTTCTTGCATGAGAAGCAAGGGCTATGGTGACTTATTCTATTCTAGGAATCAGAAGCAGCACTGCTAGTGATCTCTGCCCACCCGCAGGGGGTTTGGCAAATTAAACACATTCAATATCATGGTTCAATTAAAAGATGATTTTTATTACATACAGCTATATATACATGTACAAGTACAATACAGACCTCACCGATTAAACTTTTTCCTGAAAATATTGGGCCCATGACTAACAAAAGGGACTTTACGAATTGTGCGACCAGTGTAGCCCCAGATCAATCTGATCTGGTGGGGCTACACTGGTCGCACATGTTCCACGGTCACTTAGGTGTTCTGAAAATAAATAAATATGTTAGTCCTAGATTCTACATGTCGCATGCCAAATATAAAACATGCCATGCAGACTTAGCTGATTCTATTGTTGCTGTGATGATAATCCATGTTTTCCACTATATATTTACACTATACACTACTGCTGGTTGTGGTAACTGGCATGACAACCATCGGTTGCAGTAGCCCCAATAGTGTTGGCGAAGTCCCTTTTATCACTAATCAGTTCTCATGGGCACGCTTCCGGCTGGTTTGCGGAGGAGGACAAACCACATCCATGACGTCTTCACGAACGAACGGACGAATCTTGTTGAAGAGGTAGGACACTCTCGTGTCGTCAAGGGCTGGCATGTTCAGGGCCCGCGGTCGTTCCATTGGTGGCAGCTTGTCGTCACATTTCAGCAGCTTAAACGATTCTTCAACACTATCGGAATATGTCTTAAAGAATACAACGCCTGGATGATCAGCATCAAAACGAAAGTGCTGGTAAGACTTAATTCCAGGGAATGTCCGGAAATACGGGGCGAGGAATGTCTGCCAGTCACAGGTTGGAACAAACTGCGTTCCATCTTCTGTGCCGACAAGTTGAGTGCACATTACCATTGTGGCCGATTTTTTGATTGGCGGTGGCGATTACGATCTGATTATTGTAACCGTCAACCGGGTCGTCTCGTAGTATCATATTGCTCGGCGCCATATAAAGACCTATTCCAAATACATAGTCTACCGGGGTGCTGGCATTCTGCAAAACGTCTTGATAATTCTGGATCGCCTTCTCCAGATCCACCCTAGCTGAGATGGCGTCCTCTACAAGTGCCAATAATTGTTTTTGTGCATCAAACGCCGTTCCAGTGCCCAGTATAGAACTGCGAGTTTGCTTCTGTGCGCCGAGGATGGCCCAGACGTACGTGCGAATGGAGTCGTTGACGCGAGTAACCCCGGCCTGCGTGAACCCTAGACCCTTATCTAACATAAATATACCCCACGCGTTCTGAACCTCAGCAGCCTGCTGTATGTAATCGACGTGAGCCCGTTTCGGAGGTAACATTTTACAAGAAAACACGCCGCAGTGCCGACCTCCAGACACTTCCGGCCCGAAAATCATAGTCGCGGGGTCAAAATTCCCGGCGTTCCGACAGACGATGTGGTCACCAGAGTGATCGTGTCTAAAATCAGTCTGCGTCCAATTCCCGGACTGGCCCCGAATGAGAACGTCCCCGAGGCCGGTGCTAGTAGGAAATGCTTTCTGTCTCCAGTCGCGCGTTCTTTTGAAACGTTAAATTCGTTACACAGTCTTTCAAACGCCATACGGTCGTATGCGTTGGAAATGGGATCCCAGGCGTCGTCTTGAGGTAGAGAAATACCTAGTTCTTTGAGAATCCTCCTAATAGTATAATACGCGTGAAAGTTGTAGACACTTCGGAGCATGACATTCTTGGATGTCAGATGGTCTTTATGTGAAATCCACACCGGCTGTTGCGCACCATACAGCGAAATTTATTTGGTTCTGCCAAAACTGCATCGGTGTTGCTTTCCACCAGTTTACCGCCTCCATCCTAGTAATCTTTGGCAGCCTATATTGTTCAAAGATGTTAGGGAAATTAGTGGCAAAGCCACTGTCCGGTCTAACCGTTACGGTTGGGTGTACAAGGCGGTTAACAACGTCTTTTTGCTTGTATTTACCTCCGACCGCGTACTTTGCATTAGAATTAAAGCTAAATGCTTTGGTATCCATTGAAAGATATTATTATGTTTGCTACTATCACTAATGTTCAAAAAGGGAGTTGTGAACTTCAAAAATTAATAGACAACTGCTGCGGACAACGTCGGGTAGGCCTTAGATCAATCACGTTCACGGTCGGGTGGAAAAACCTCAAAACGTACGAGTATATCAGACCCTTAAATCCTTTAGATCTAGAGACCGCCGATAGTCATGCAGAAGTAGAGAGACGCATTCGGGAATCAAGTGTCTCATTACTTCCTGGCCTTTGGGGTTTCGGAGATCTCCAAGCTTTAATCGCGTCGAATATTTCTATTATGGCCACTCTCGCAATCGAAAAAGCCACGGGGCTTGCGACATTGTCTCTTGATAAAAAAATAGAGATCTCCCGGGGGTTGGCCTCAATGTTAGGATTTAAATTTGCACCCCCTTACGACGAGGATGAAGGGTTTAGTACCCCGTTGATGTTTGTCTTCCCCGTGGGAGTGCACCGCGGCGATACCCCACTAAACTTCGCCGTCACGAAAACTCTCGGGGTGCACCTGGATCGGGTGAACACATCATACAACACGGTAGACGGTACTCCCACCACATTACTGAAAACCGTGCTCGCCAGCGACTGTTTCTATGGCGAGAATGTGACCTTAGACTTCCCACACCCCGAGATGAAAGTTTTGGAATCGGGACACATCCACGAGTTGAAGATTTCTTTTCTTGATGATAAAGGGCGAGAGTTGAAGAACGATTACCCGATTTCGGTCGTCCTAGAAATTTCAAATTAATTAATTTTAAGAAAATTATTTAGAATTAAACGCATGTTCGTAATTTATATATTATCAACATTATTGAAAATGAGTATATACGGACCAGGTAGTTCTTCCGATTGGGTGACAAATTCAAAGAATTTGGAACCGACTGAAGGGGGATTCATCCCGACAGAGGGCGACTTTTTAACCGCCCAAAAAACAAAGGCCTTGATCAATAGAACTATATCGGTGGCCACGGACAATATTCACAGGAGTCTACTATCACAATTTAGAGAATATGCCCTGGCTGTGAATACACAAAGTCGTGAAGAAACGCATACGGAACTAAACGAACTAGGTGAAAAAATAACCAAATTTCAAAAAGAGGCCCGGTTGGGGATTGATAAAGTCCGAGAAGACCACCAGGCGGACCTTACGGAGACTTATGATGCGTTGCTCTTAAAGGACTCTCTCATCAGTGAAGCGACACTTACCGAACTAGATGGGAAAATAACAAAATTTCGAAAAGAGACCAGGTCGGATATTGATAAAGTCCGAGAAGACCACCAGGCGGACCTTATGGATGGTTATGATACGTTGCGCTTAGAGGACTCTCTCATCAGAGAAGCGGCACTTACCGAACTGGACAAAAAAATAACCAAATTTCGAAAAGAGGCTAGGTCGTGTATTGAGAAAGCCCGAGAAGACCACCAGGCGGACCTTACGGAGGCTTATAGGGTGTTGCGCTCAGAGGACTCTCTTATCAGAGAAGCGGCGGTTGCTGAACTAGACGAAAAAATAACCGAATTTCAAAAAGAGGCCCGGTCGGGTATTGAGAAAGCCCGAGAAGACCACCAGGCAGCCCTTGCAAAGGCTTATGAGGTGTTGTGCTCAGAGGACTCTCTCATCAGAGAAGCGGCGGTTGCTGAACTAGACGGGAAAATAACCGAATTTCAAAAAGAGGCCCGGTCGGGTGTTGAGAAAGCCCTAGAAGGCCACCAGGCGACCATTACGGAGGCTTATGATGCGTTGCGCTTAGAGGATTCTCTCAGCAGAGAAGCGGCACTTACCGAACTAGACGGAAAGATAACCGAAGTTTCCGATAGACTGAAACATGATCGTATAGCCGCGACCAAAGCTCTTGAGGAGGCCTCTTATAAGATTCGTACTGAGGCATATACCTCAAACAGTGCGCTTGCCGGAATAGTGCGAACAATGAAAACGCTAAAACGTGCCATAACAGTTTGGGCTGAGAAGCGGGGCCCATTGGTTGAGGGGCACTATGAATATTCGTTCGGTGCCAAAGCCAGTAATAAATGTGAGGGATACACTATGACAGCTGCAGGTGAAGTTATCCAAATGGCGGTCTGCTCGGTTAATGCTAGTGGAAAACCTGTGGGCGCGGTCGCGATAAATATTGTAGAAGATGGGGAAGAACTGGGGGTTGGAGTCACTAAAATCTCTGGAGATAGTTCGACGGTGGTTTCGTTCTCCGGTTATGATCAAATTTGACTTTCCAAAGGTATGGTTTAACTTTGTTACGAAAATCGGTGACCCAGAGAGTTCTTCCACTATTGTCTCATTGTTAATTGAACTTATTTTATAAATACTAATATATTGAAAATCATGAACGAATCAACGCTTTCAATTGTCAATACCACTCCATCAACACTGTGTACAATTAACGAAAGAAGTTCAGAGTTTAGGTTGAATAATATCGTCGCTATGCAGGATATTTTAGTTAGAGAATATACAAATAGAAAAGAAACGCTAAAAAATATAGACGCGCGGTGAACATGGCTGAAGCATCTAGCACGGCTCTGGCGAGTGTTTCTGTGTTGTGTGGGGCGGGGACAGCTGCAACTATATCCACCATTATAACGGTTCCTGTAGCGGGGATTTTATGTGCGGTGTCGGCCGTTTCTGGGTTGTTGTGTATGGTAATTAGGGCGTCGGGTGGAAAACTCGAGAAAAAATGTAGAAAACATGATAGAATATCTGTTCTCGCCAGGTCGAAGAAAAATACCACCGACGTTATGGTGTCCAAAGCTTTGGCCGATAAGAAAATATCAAATTTAGAGTTTGAATCCGTGGTGGAAGAAATGGGGAGATATGAAAAATTAAAAAATGATATTAGAATCAAAGCTCGGTCCACCATGCCCAAGATTGAGAGTACTGATTGCGATAAATTTAGGGTAAAACTTGGAGATAAAGTCGGAGGAAATTAACATTTTTTTTAAATAATTAATTTTATAATTTATTTAAAGAAAATTATAAAATTAATTACATTGGTGCAGTAAACAATTTATTAATTAATTTTAGGAAAATCATTAACAATTTAAAAAGAAAAAAAAAGAAAAAGAATTTTAGGTTCCACCGAGGCTCGAACCCGCGCCAGCAAAACCGTTCTGGGTCCACCCCGCTAAGCCTTCGCTAAGATTTCTTCTATTTTTTAATAACCTTCACTAAGTGTTTATAAACTGTGTACACCACCTGTGTAAATCGATAGCCCGTTTACATACCATCGATAAGGCTATAAATAAACGTGTGTGTAATATATATTACAGTGTGTTTATTTTCCATCCCGGAAGACGTAATCGTGTAAACCTCTCTATAAATGGACACTTAATATACGTGTAAGGTGGGACACCTAATTTACATTTTCATAACGCGTGTAATTGGAACATTGTCGTCTGCTTGGTGTTGTGATTACAACATAAATTAATTAGTTCTGTTCAATAATAATTTTTCAATATCTTTATAAGCGATATCGTAGAAATGTACATTCGTAAACGAATCGTTGGGTTTTAATAATTTTATATAATACACCTTAAGTTTCATATCCGATACGCATTATCCGTCTTAATGTTTGTATTTGCCTCTTGTATAGTTGACATAATTGCCGGTATAATATTGTAAATGCAACGTTTTTATCGGAGTGTAATAAATTACGATGGTATTTCATGTATTCGATATCGCCTAGTGTTCTCATTTTATAGAATTTATATATAGGACTATAACCCCCGTATTCTTCGTAAACTTCTTCAACACAGGCATTAAAAAACTTTCAATTCCAATTGTATTATATTATCCATTTACTCTAATAATATTTTATTATAACCATTTTTTCAAGTCAATTACCAATATAATTGGGACTACAATTACCACCACCAACTTTTGGTTGGAGGTGGTATCATTTTGACTCCCTCTTTTCAAAATTATTTTCTCCAAAAATTCATAAATTTGCTGTCGGGAGACAATTTTTCTCGTTAACCAATTTTTTGATTTTCGGGGGTGGTGGGGGTATTATAGAGGGTTATAAATGATATCACGGTAGGTGGTATCATTTTGACTCCCTTACTACTACTGTACTGCACATTGGCCGTACGGACACGAACAAACAATTCGAGAATTAGCATCGTACGGACACGAACAGACAATTCGAGAATTAGCATCTACGGTATCCAGTATTTCTGAAAGTGAAAAGAAACAATGCGTAGCTGTTGTAATTTTCGTGTTACGAAATCTCAAAGTTTGGAGACAAATCGCTTCTCCTCAGGTAGCGAACTATTCCTGCATTTTCGGACGAAATGGCACGATTTCATACGACGATTACTACACATTGGCTGCATTGAAACGAACGAACAATTCCACATTTGGCATCTTCGGACTCCGAGGTTTCAGAATGTGCAAAGACTTTAATTCTGGCTATTACCCACTTCGAGCTATGGAGTAAATCGGACCGAACTGCTTGCATTCGTGCGCGAAGACGCTACTCCTTCGAATGGGCGAAGACGCTACTCCTTCGAATGGGCGATTACTACAGATTAGTTTAACGGAAGCGAACGAACAATTCCACAATTAGCATCTACGGACGCCAAGGTTTCCGAGTGTGCAAAGACTTTAATTCTGGCTATTACCAAGTTCGAGCTATGAAGTCGCGAAGTTCGGGGTAAATCGGACGGTACTGCTTTCTGCTTGCCACCGCGGGTGAAAACGTCACTATTTCACTGGGAGAGTACTGCACATTGGCCGTACGGACACGAACAAAGAATTCGAGAATTAGCATCTACGGTATCCAGTGTTTCTGAAAGTGAAAAGAAACAAAGCGTAGCTGTTGTACTTTTCGTGTTACGAAATCTCAAAGTTTGGAGATAAATCGCTTCGCCTCAGGTAGCGAACGATTCCTGCTACTCCTTCGAATGGGCGATTACTACAGATTGGTTCAACTATATCTCTTTAACCCCTTGCCAGACTTTGATACTATTTCACATCAATCTTTGTCTAGGGATGATGCTTCATTATGCACACCCCATATCCAAATTATCAAGGTCAATGTCATTTATTTACTTGTAATGTTCACGGACAAATGCCTCGGCAGGAGCGATACCGCTTAGGTGGCGGCATTCTTGTATACATGTGATATGACACAATTGTAATAACACCTGGAGTTAATTTGATTGGCTAGCCGCATTACCGTAATTACGTATTCGTATTATGCGCATACGTTATGCCAAATGAACAAAATGGTCTGCAGTCTAATCAGGGTCTGCAAGCTTTCCAACATGTCGCTTGTCAGCTGCGCAACCCTCTTGTTTTAACATTAATTTTTGTTTCCCGTATTCTTTATGCAGCACCATCTTTTATAACTTTGAGGCGTCGTGATGCCCAAGCAATGATGTCATGACGTATCGAATAAACATTGTGAAATGGATGCCACTTGGCGTTTAGTAGAAACTAATTCCTTGATAAAGGCCTTGTGGGCAAGTGGGTTCCTGGTTTTTGTAGAATTGTTGCACAAAATGACGTTCCAAATGACGTCCGTAATGTTTGAAACGTCATTAGAAGCTCAGTGATTCGTTTGGTAAAATTATGTTTTTGCAAAGAACAGGAACCTGTTACTTTTCTGTCGAGCCCGCTTGCGGTAAGCGATACAGCTGTGATGATGATAGTGATCACAATCCGTCCGAAATGTCTGTTAAAGTTTTTAAATACCTTATATCTCTGCAGTCCTCAGTCACATTGACTTGAAACTTCATATCCTTATTAGTCATCATCCATATATTCATGCTGTATCACACTCATGCGGCCCCTGTGCCCAAGGTGAAGGTCACCTATGTCAAGGTCAAATGACTTAGAAGTTTGCGTTAAAGTTTCTGTCAAAATTTGCGTTAATGTTTTCACATACCTACTATCTCTGTACATGTACTTCTTATTCATCATCCATATTTTCATTCTATAGCCTGCCCATGCGGTCCACATGCCCAAGGTCAATGAAACTTCTTATTTTCATATCTATGCTGCGTATGAATGAAGAGGCGAAATTTAACGTTCTTAATTTTCGTCTACATGCGGCTTCGCAACAAAGGAACAAACGTTATTGTTCTTATTCACTTCTAAGCTGCGACAGAATGAAGAGACGAAAAATAAGACCATTAACATTCGCCTCTACGCGGTGTGGAAATGAAGAAACGGAAGTTAACATTCTTAATTTTCGTTTCTGCAAGGAGAAGACATTTAAGAATGTTTACGTTCGTTTCTATGCGTCGAAGTAACCGAGAGATGAAATTAAACATCCCTGTCGTCATATTGGCCTCCAAAATCAGCTATTTCAGCATTATTACATCTTTGATACATGTTCGAGTTTTGTTTCTGCATTTACTCAGCACATGGGCAATGTATGGATATATTGACGTCCATATCACGTTTGTCCACATGTACGATCGATAATTCACTCGCTAAAGCTCGCGAATTATCTCGCTAAAGCTCGCGAATTATCTCCTCATGCGGACGAACCGTGATCTAATTGTCGCTTGATACGGCTGCATAGCGTGACGTGTACTGCGGCCCCGGAATATATATGGGTAAATCAGCTGTTTGAATGGAGCAGATTATCAAAGTACCGAAAGTACTGCATAAATGCTTAAATTGCATGAATTTTCCGACAGAAATGTAACAATAACGTTCTACCCTGTCCAGCATACAGCCATGGGTTCAAACAGTTCCTCGCGCCGCAGCAAACGTTTACCCACAGCTGGACATGGTCGAACCTTATATTGCCATCTCTCTGGTCTTTCAATGAGACTCGAAACCGAGGCCTCCTCGCTTCTATATAACATTGGCTGTTGCTGGGACTTTAAATTCTTCGCGTCTCGTCTTGTATATCCTCGTTTAACCTAATGCTACTTGATCCTAGAAACATTTAATATTTGTGTTTCTAGTATCAGGTTGAACAGGGTAAAACTGATCACCAACCTACATAGGTATGGCTTGGTAGTTTAGAGGGTAGGGCACTTGACGATAATAACAATGGTTGGGGTTGGTCGGGAGCACGCGATGGGTAATTGAACGATCGGGGTTCATCCTTACCGGAATTCAGACTGGAGACCTGGTTTGGCCTTATATATGTCTTTGGCATTTTATATCTGACAGTTGAATCTGGTTATGCCCCTTATATAATTATTCGTAATCCTACTTTAGGGGAAGGGGCCAAGTGACTGGTGTGGTATGGACCTGGCACCAGGTCAGGTTATTCAATAATTTGGGCTGAGGGGGATATTATTTTTTTTCTCGAAGTAAATATTCCATTCTGATTTTGGGATTTTCCCCCTAATTTAGCAGGTTAAAACGGGATCGAACCCATTTGTCTTACATGACCTTAGCTGTTGATAGGCTGTTCAACACCAATAAATAAACAAACACATACGGTCATGTTATTTCCATCGTTATCAGGCTACAGCAGTGTGCTATTTGACTGGAGCTGCAATGGTGACAAATCCCATAAGCCGCATTTCTCCAGTCACGGCCACAAATACGGTCATAGTATTTCCATCCCGCTGGTCTTTCAGACCAGACTTCAAGCCTTGTCCTGTCTTGATATGTGGCTTCGGAAAAATGGAGCTTAGGTGAATTGAGACCAGTGTAGCTCCTGTAACCGATTTCATCAAAATTGCAAAGAATACCGGTACTTGAATAGCAAAGTATACTTTGAGGGAGAAATTATCAATTTAAGGATAAATTTTAAGTTTTATTCTACTGAATTTATTACATTATCACAGCCATTTTGGCTGTGATAATGTAATCAATTCAGTATAATAATTCTGCATACTTTTAGTCATCAAATATATGCAGTCGTTAGTTCTATATGAAATAATGCATTTTAGGAAAAATTATTACTCCCTCAAAGTATACTTTGCTAGATAAGTACATGTATACTTAAAGTAAAGTTTGCAATTTTTATGAAATAGGCTACTGGTTCTGCCCTGTTCGCTATGCCATCCGTCACCCGTCATGCGTATAACAATGTAGATCATTATCAGGCTACATGAGTGTGCTATTAGACAGGAGCTACACTGGTGAAAAATCATATAAGCCCCATTTCTCCAGTCACAGCCACAAATATGTTCATAGTATTTCCATCCCATTGGTTTTCAGACCAGTCTTCAAGCCATGTCTTGTCTCGATATGTGGTTTCGAAAAATAGAGCTTATGTAAATTGAGACCAGTGTAGCTCCTGGTCAGATAGCATACTCCTGTAGCCTGATAACGATCTGCATTGCTTGTTACAAGCATGACGGGTGTTTCATTGGTGGAATGGTGGAATGGTGAACAGTGCAGATCCGCACAGTCTGATCTGGATCTACACTGGTCGCAAAACCCATAAGCCCCCGTTCTCCATTTACAACCACGTGACCTTACAGTAGCTGTTGCCGGAATGTAATGCCTTTTCTACGGTATATAAAGTGAAACTGACCACCAAACAGAGGATGGGTTGACAGTATAGTTGGTAGAGCAGTCAGCGAGTGAGTTCAATCTTCGCCCTATGCATGAACAATCATTTTCATAGGACTTCCAACCGATTGGTCTTTTGGACAGGACTGATCTTTCGGATGAGACCGCGGCTCTATATGACAACTGTTGCTGGGACGTTAACCCCTGTCACATTTCACATGCATGTATAGAGTGAGGTTTAAACACCCAATGGCAAATACTGCCTCTGTCCTGGTTTACCCTACGCAACCTAGTGCTATAAACACGATTATTTGTGTTTCTAGCATACGGTATAATAGAATAAAACTGGGGCCCATTTCACTAGACTTCGTATGACTAAAATGTTCGTAAGTGCAAATTTAGGATCGTCTGGAAATTTTAATTGATGGACACCGCTACCATTTTAACCCTAGAACGCGAGAAGCAACAATTTGTTGATTTTGTCTCCTTTCTCAATAAAAACATGGGTTGACAGACAGCCCTTTATAATCATTTCCATTGAACAGTATTCGTATTAAAGTGCTCGTAAACCATGTTTTTTATGAAGAAAAAAGACAATGTGGCCTGTCAGCACATGAATGCGCCCCGCGGCAGATGGAAGAAACTGTGGCAAAGTTAATAATAAATGTTATTTGGAAAAATAAATCAAAGTTGTGAAGGTCAAATGATCATGGTCATATTAAGGACAGTATGGATGTGTGGTATTTGTGCATAGGTACGATGTATTGAACTAGTATAGTGATTCTTCAAGGGATAAAGAAGATATGACAGAATTGAGAAACTCCTGCAAAGTTCTTAATGTGTGAAAAAGTTGTCAAAGGTCAAAAGGAAAAGGTCATATTAAGAACAGCATGGATGTGTGGCATTATCCCGCAAGTATGATGTATTGAAATATTGAAGTAATAATATCACGGGATAAAGAGGTTTTATGACAGAATTGCGAAACTCCAGCGAACTTATTGATGTGAGAAAAAGTTCAAAGTTGTGAAGGTCTAGAGGTGCAGAGGTCAAGGTCATATTAAGGGCAGCATGGATGTGTGGAATTTGTCCACAAGTATGCTGTGTTGAAATATTTAAGCAATCCTTCAAGGGATATAGAAGTTTTTACGTAATTGAGAAACTCTGGGGAGAACTTCATAATGTGCCCGAGACACTGACGGACGGATGGACGCAGTCCAAACACTGTATGTCTCGGCTCTATCTAGAGAGGGGGGGGGGGGGGGGGGGGGGGGGGCGGGGGGGGGGGGGGGGGGGGGGGGGGGGGGGGGGGGGGGGGGGGGGGGGGGGGGGGGGGGGGGGGCATAACAATGGAAATTAGAACACTACAAGCAGATGACAAAATGTAATTCAGCATTGTAAAAGTTAATAACCCTTAGAATGCGGGAAGAAAACATTGTCGTCTGCTGGTGTTGTATATTTTGCCTTCTTTGTCAATAAAAAACATGGTTTGACAGAATTTCATAATTAATTTACATTGAAATGTTGTTGGTGAGAAAAATAGAAAATAAACAACAAACGGCAATATTTAACCCTTTCACCCCTAAGTAACTGGAACTGATTTTGATATGTTAATTTTGCAACGGATCAAACTGTCGCAAAATGGTTTTCAGACTAGTCCATTTATGAAAAGGGGGTATTTGTTGTTCTTCAAAATATGAAAATTACTTTCAAAAAATGTGCAGATCCTGATGAGACGGTTTGTTACAAGCCGGCTGATCTGAATCTGCACCGTTTGCATAAACCGCTATAGCGGGCTTTCAGGTTCAAAGGGTTAATTCAGCATTGTAAGTTATTTTGCAATTACCGATAACACTGACGGACAAAATACGTCTACATATGTAAAGAGTCTATAGATAACACGTTATTAGTGTTGATTGACACGTACAAATAAAACATTAGGCGAATGTATATTTTTAATTATTTATTACACATAAAACCGTTATGTTGCGGAACTCCAGCACTTTCCGGCAGAATGGCACGGAACTCGAATATCTTGACATCAGGTGGGCAAAAGTCACGGACGGACTCCAGGAATAGCTTGATGAGCAAGTGGATAGTAGATTGGACATTAATACCAAAGGTTGCGAGTTCAAGCTCCCACCTGAAGCATGAAAAAGACTCGTAGACACACATGCCCCTAAATCACATCCAATCCGAAGGACCAGTATGATGCAAATCAATTTACGATTAATATTTTCATCCCTCTGATTTCTTCGGATGAGACTTGAAACAGAAACAGATGCCTCGCCCATCTCTATATGATATTAGCTGGGTTTGAAGTCAGGTGTTATAACCCCTATGCCACTAACCATCCCTTGAAAGTGACAACTGTCAGTGGCTTAAGATGGCAAAGAAGCCAGTGTATGAGAACCTACATGCAGTTGCAGGCTGGTCTACATGTATTAGTACAAGATACGAGTGAACATCTGTGCTGTCCGATGAGTGTTGTTCAATTTGTTGATGACACAAACAAAATAGGTCACGGTAAAAAAGGTCACATTATGGATAGTGGTATGTGGTGGCACCCTTTGGTCATGAAGTTGTACCAGTATGGAGTTTCCAGGTGGTCTCATCGAGACGGTTCAAATGGTGGGCATGACATATACTTTCGACTTGAGGCTTCATCTGCGCTCGGACATCTTGGATCGGAAAACCCACGTTTGCATACAAAAAATCAATGTTTTTTTCCGCAATGTTTTTCTAGTTTCTAGTTTCTCATCCAAAGTATATGTTGTGACCACTCGTTTGAACCGTCTCGTGGAAACAGTTCAAATGGTGGTCCAGACATCCGACTTCCGACATGAAATACGAAAAATATTTAGAATTTCCTGTGGTTCCTGTGGTTAAAGGATAAACTTAATATTCATACAGAAGTATTAGGATATACAGTATAACCTCTCTAATATGGACACCAATAAACATTTGTATGCTTAATTATGATGGATTTAATTGGCACTTTCCCTGATTATAATGCATGTTCGTGATCATAAAGTACACATGCATGTCTTGGAGTGCTCATCTGCCTGACGTACAGCGGCACATCTCTGAGCCGGACACCCTGGGGACCTCCCATGTGTCCAGTTAAGAGAGGTTCCACCGTAATTATTTTACTGGTTGCAGGCAACCTACTTCAGTGACTGAATTGTGAACAGCGTAGGCCCACAAGAAGACTATGCGGATGTGCAGGCTGATCTGGTACTACGCTGGTCGCAAACGTTGTAATTTATTTTTGTTCTGAGCTGGCGGCCCATCCATATACACAGTCAAACCTCCCCAACTGGTCACCTCTCTAAAACAACCCAAATGGACAATTGCCTCTATATTTAACCTCACTACTACGGTCAGTTCTTCGTCTCCCCAGAGTGTTGTAGAGACATTGCACTGTATCTTATCATGCTGATGTCTTCAGTGGCTGACTGGTGAACAGTGTATGCCCTGATCAGACTGTGCAGATGTGCAGGCTGATCTGGGACTACGCTGTTCGCAAATGTTGCAAGGTAGCTTTTATCAGCCGGCGTCCCCTAAAATTATTTATCACATGAATGTTATGACGTGTTTCAACCCATTTCATAGATGTGTTACGACACACGTGTAATAACACATGGAGCGCATTTGATTGGCTGGCAGTGTCACCGTAATTACGTATACGTATTCTAGATCTGCGTCAACATTATGTCAAATTAATAAAATAGAGACGTTCCAAATGACGTCCGTAATGGCGCGACAAAGCAATGATGTTTTGAAGTTGATGTCATCATGTTTTAAATATCACTAGAAGCGTCCGTGACCCATTTAAAATAAAATACTGCAATTGTCAGGATGAGCTCCCATTATTTTGTTGGTGGTATGAAGTGCTTACAAAGAACATGAACCAGTTACATGGCATATTTATAACAATAGTTTTGCTACGATTAAAACAATTTTCTCTGTGGAGATTTTTCAGCTAGATGCAAAAAGAGTCAATCGCGTCTGCTCATTGAATCGTGTTGGATATCTCCAAGTTTTCTGCTCTTTGGAGGCTGAAGTCATGTGATAAACAGAATCTCAAACTCGTTTCCCTTTAATATGAGATTTATGAAACTCGTCCGCAATTTTATGCAACTCGCCAGAGGCTCGGTGCATAAATTATGTGTGACTCGTTTCATAAATCTCTTATCAAATGGAAACTCATTGAGCATCTGTAAATCGAGACCAGTGTAGCTCCCGATTTTTAGCTCCTGCATTACTTGTTAGAAGCAAATACTGTCTCTATCCTGGTTTACCCTATGTAACCTGATATTAGAAATATGAATATTTGTGTTTCCAGTATCCGGTTTAATATAAAACAAGAAACGAGGCAAAGCCACGAAGGCCAGGTTTTTTCCAAGCATGGACACTTGGATAACATAATTATACCCACTTTTTGTAGACTAGATGGCCATGGCCTGCATGTCGCGCCTTGGGGCAAGGCATGGACACTAACAAAATAGATATAGTAGATGGAAAAACTTTAACAAAAAAACTTTAACCGGTCACTCGGACGTACGGACGGACGGACAGACGTATGCCAAAATGCCGACGATATCGCGCTTTCCGCAAGCGAGTGCGACAATGATGATAAACACCCATGTGAAGTATCAAGGTAATGGGTGAAGCAGTTGCAGAGACATAGTACACGAAAAAAAATTAACAAATAAATTGAAAGTAATTTGACCTTGACATTGCGCACAGGGGCCGCATGGTTGGGGGTTAGAATGAAAATATCGACGATGATAAACACCCATGTGAAGTTTCAAGGTAATGGGTGAAGCAGTTGCAGAGATATAGTACACGAAAAAACTTTAACAAATAAATTCAAAGTAATTTGACCTTGACATTGCGCACAGGGGCCGCACGGTTGGGGGTTAGAATGAAAATATGGACGATGATAAACACCCATGTGAAGTTTCAAGGCAATGGGCGAAGCAGTTGCAGAGATATAGTTTAACGAAAAGGTTTTAACCAACAAATTTAACCAGACGTACGTTAAAAAGTTAACGTTGAAAATGGCTAAGTCAATTACGTAGAAATAATAGGTGAAGGTAAAAAAATGGTCACATGTTGGATAGTTGTATGTGGTAGGCACCCCTTGGTTATGAAGCTGTGAAAGTTTGGTGATCCTAGGTGGTACAGTACCAAAGAAATGGACTTAAACACGAAAACTTAACATTGAAAACGCGAAAACTTAACATTGAAAATGGCTAAGTCGACTGCGCGGAAAAAATGGGACAAGTTAAAAAGAAAGTAACATGTTGGATAGTGATATGTGGTGGGCACCCCTTGATTATGAAACTGTGAAAGTTTGGTGGTCCTAGGTGGTACAGTAACAAAGAAATGGACTCAAACACGAAAACTTAACATTGATTGTGGACGCCGCCCGCCCGGCTTTCGCCAATCCAATAGCCTGGATTTTTTTCAAAAAACCTGGCTAAAAACTGACCACCAATCCCCGACGTATCATTTTCTCAGCAGATGGTCTGTGATCTGCTGTTGTTTTAGATTTTGTCTTCTTTCTCAATAAAAACATGAACATTATTCTAAAGTGCTCGTAAACCATGTTTTTGCATGAGGAAAAAAGACAATGTGGCCTGTCAGCGCACGAATGCGCCCCATGGCAGATGGAAGAAACTGTGGCAAAGTTAACCCTTAGACCGCTACTCACAACAATTGTTGTCTGCTGTTGCTTTTATATCTTGCCTTATTTATGAATACAAACATGGTTTTACAGCACTTCAGAATCATTTTCAATGGAAATGATTCTGAAGTGCTGTAAAAGCATGTTGTAAATTATTATAAAGTGCTGCTAAAGCATGTTTTTGATGATAAAAATGGAAAACAGAAAATAAACAGCAGATGACAAAAAAAATTAAGATACCGGTCTAAGGGTTAATAATAAATGTTAATTTGAGAACAATAGTGATCCTTCAATAGAAGATATGACAGAATTGACAAACTCCTGTAAAGTTCTTAATGTGTGAAAAAGTTGTCAAGGTCAAAAGGTCAAGGTCATATTAAGAACAGCATGGATGTCTGGCATTATCCCGCAAGTATGATGTATTGAAATATTGAAGTAATCTATCACGGGATAAAGAAGTTATGACAGAATTGCGAAAGTTGTGAAGGTCAAATGGTCAACAGGTCAAGGTCATATTAAGGGCAGCATGTGTGTTTGGCATTTGTCCACAAGTATGCTGTGTTGAAATATTTAAGCAATCCTTCAAGGGATATATAAGTTTTTACATAATTGAGAAACTCCGGTGAACTTTTTAATGTGCCTGACATACTGACTGACGGACGCAGTCCAAACACTACATGTCTCCGGCTCTACCGAGACGGGGCCATAGCAATGTAAATTAGAACACTACAAGCAGATGACAAAATGTCATTCAGCATTGTAAAAATTAATAACCCTTAGAATGCGGGAAGAAAACATTGTCGTCTGCTGGTGTTGTATACATGTATTTTGCCTTCTTTGTCAATACAAAACATGGTTCGACAGAATTTCATAATTTATTTCTATTGAAATGATTCTGTAGTGCCATTAAACCATGTTTTTGGTGAGAAAAATAAAAAGATAAATAAACAACAAACGGCAATATTTAACCCTTTCACCCCTAAGTAACTGGCATGAATTTTGATATGTTAATTTTGCAACTAATCAAACCGTCACAAAATGGTTTTCAGACTAGCCCATTTATGAAAAGGGGGTATTTCTTGTTCTTCAAAATATGTGCAGATCCTGATGAGACGGTTTTTTACGAGCCGGCTCATCTGGATCTGCACCTTTTGCATAAACCGCTATAGCGGGCTTTCGGGTTCAAAGGGTAATTCAGCATTGTAAGTTATTTTGCAATTACTGATAACACTGACGGACAAAATACGTCTGCACATGTAAAGAGTCTATAGATAACACGTTATTAGTGTTGATTGACAGATACAAATAAAACATTAGAAAAATGTATATTTTTAATTATTTATAATGATACTGTTACAAATAAAACCGTTATGTTGTGGAAATCAAGCACTTTCCGGCAGAATGTCAAGGAGCTCACATTTCTTGACATCAGGTGGGCAAGAGTCACGGACTGACTCATGCAATGGCTTGATGAGCAAGTGGATAGTAGATTGAACTTTAATACCGAAGGTTGCGAGTTCAAGCTCCCACCTGAAGCATGAACAAGACTCATAGACACACGTACCCCTAAATCACGTCCAATCCGAAGAACCAGTATGATGGAAATCAATTTACGATTAATATTTTCATCCCTCGGATTTCTTCGGATGAAACTTGAAACAGAAACAGATGCCTCGCCCGTCTCTATATGATATTAGCTGGGATGGTAAACAGATGCCTCGCCCGTCTCTATATGATATTAGCTGGGATGGTAAACAGATGCCTCGTCCGTCTCTATATGATATAAGCTGGGATGGTAAACAGACCTCACCCGTCTATATTCCTAGCTGGGATGGTTACAGTGCGTCGCGTCTCTTATTATATTAGCTGGGATGGTAAACAGATGCGTCGCCTGTCTCTTATCATATTAGCTGGGATGGTAAACAGATGCCTCGCCCGTCTCTATATCATATAGACTGGGGTAAACAGATGCCTCGCCCGTCTCTATATGATATTAGCTGGGATGGTAAACAAATGCCTCGCCCGTCTCTATATCATATTAGCTGGGATGGTAAACAGATGCCTCGCCCATCTCTATATGATATTAGCTGGGATGGTAAACAGATGCCTCGCCCGTCTCTATATTATATTAGCTGGGATGGTAAACAGATGCCTCGCCCATCTCTGTATGATATTAGCTGGGATGGTAAACAGTTTGGTTTGTTTATTGGTGTTTAACGGCCTATCAACAACTATGGGCATGTAAGGCCGGGCAAACGGGTTCGATCCCGTTTTAATCTGCTGCATTGGGGGGAAAATTCCAAAATCAGAACTGAATATTTACATCGAGAAACAATATATTCAGCCTTGAAATTAGAATAACCTGACCTGGTGGCAGGTCCATACCACCATCTCTATATGATATTAGCTGGGATATTAAACAGATGCCTCGCCCGTCTCTATATGATATTAGCTGGGATGATAAACAGATACCTCGCCCGTCTCTATATGATATTAGCTGGGATGGTAAACTCTAAATCACTTAAATCATTTGTCATCATCGATATTTTCATCACCAATTGATGGGATCAATGGAAGAAGGTTGCTAATTTGTCATATGGAATGAAATTACTCCTCTGGCTGCAATGCTGTTTTTAGTTGTGCCTAATCTCCAGACTATTGTATATTGTAAGTTATTTTTGTCATAACCCAAATGTTCTGTCTGTATGTCGCCCTGCATTATAGACAGAGGATTCGGGTTAAAATGGTCCGCGATCCAGAGTTGTGCATTTCGACCTAATCAACTATTTGACTTTAGACCAGTATCAGACTTCATGCACAAGATGGCCTTTAATACACGGTCAAAAACATTGAAGAAATGCGGAATTATCATGATATTCCGATTGCCAGGGGGTGGGGCTTTTTTCACTAGACTTCGTACGACTACAAGTTCGTAAGTGCAAACCTACAACTCACAACAAAATTCACATTAACAGACGATTTGTGAAACCTTTGGTGGATTTGTTCATATTAATGACTTACATGTCGGTAGTAGATGATAGTGTTAGTATACACTAGATGCCGCGGCCTGCATTTCGTGCTCGCCGAGGAATCTGATAGTACTAAACGAGCTTTGATGGTATACCGAAAAACTTTAACCAAAACCTTTAACGAAAATCTGTAACCGAATTCACGTATGTACATACGTAAGCCAATGTGCCGACTATATCGCGCTGTTCACAAGCGGTGCGACAAAAAGTAATGTGTAACAATATAAAAATCATTGTACGAACATTTTTATCACTGTTACTGCACTCCGCACGATTTGCCTGGTTTGGTCCTCAGGTAAGTTTTTATTTTTGGCTCTTTTGTTACCTGGATTGTGACTGTGTGGATGCGCTGAACTGGGGCTATGCTGATTAAACTGCGTAGAGATATAGATACAAGGCTCGCCGAGGAATGCCTACCATCGATCCGCGTCTGATAAACTTGATATCAAAGACACTAGCATGGTATTCTATATAGAAGTAACGTTTTATTCTGGAGGATGGTTTGGGTTGAAAAAACTCTCTACTGATATACTCAAATCATTTATTTTCTATTCAATATTGAACAAATGGTTATACCAGTTTACCTCTAATTTGAACAGTCTTAATCAGAAGGCTCAAATGTATCTTAGGCAAAGTGGAATAAAACTATTTGAAGGAGATGGACTTCGCCCCCTTCTTCCACTAACCCCGTCTATTGATGCACACATCACAGCCAGTGAATCAAATGTACCGAATAAACAGAACTCACGGTTTAATGATGGCTGGTGGTGATGACGGTATATCCCTCCACGTCGTGGATTTCGCTTTCTTCTGTCTCAACACCTCGGGCAGCGGTAATGGCTGAATGGTGGATATTTAGATGAATATGTCATTGCGACTAAACATGGGGCTTATGGCATGTGTGGCTAGTTCAGCTCCTGACGTGTGATTGTAAACTTGGGGTTTATGGCATTTGTGGCTAGTGTAGCCCCCGATGTGTGATTGTAAAATGGTGCCTTTTGGCATCTATGGCTTCTGAGCTATGACTGTAAAACAAGAGATGAGGCAAAGCCACGATGGTCGGGTTTTATTCAAGGCATAGACAATTGGATAACAAATAATTGGCTATTACCGGTATTATTATTATGACCACTAGTGAAAGTGATAACAAAAAGTGAAAGTGAATGGGCTTAACGTTCCAGCAACAGCTAAGGCCATATATAGATGGGACCACAGTTTAAAGGCTCATGCTTAAGGCGAGGTTTGAACGCACAACCTCCGGACTGGAAGTCAGGTGTTCTAACCCCTATTCCACAAACCATCCCTTCAAAGTGACAACTGTCAGTGGGTTAAGATGGCAAAAGAAGCCAGTGTATGAGAAAACCTACATGCAGTTCAGGCTGGTCTACATGTATTAGTACAAGATATGAGTGAACATCTGTGCTGTCTGATGTGCTGTCTGCAAATGTGTTAGTCATAACTCAAAACAAATAGGTCAAGGGTATGGTGGTTCCAGGTGGTACAGTAACAGATAAATGGACCTAAACACGAAAACTTAACATTGTGGACGCCGCCGCCCGCCCAACTGGCTTTCACCAACCAATCCAATAGCCGGGATTTATTTTTAGAAAAAACCGGCTAATGAGGTCTACAACATTTGTGACCGAGAAATGGGCTTATGATATTTCTGGGAAGTCTAAGCCCTGATGTGTGACTGTCAGAAATAGAGCTTATGGCATATGTGGCCAGTCAAGCTGACACACGGTCATATCTGGGGATACACTGATGGCAAATGTCGTACGGTTCCTTTCAGGAGCCGGTGGCACAGGGTCCATACTGATTTCCGCAAAGTCTCATTTTGTTGAAGTCAGCTTCACATTTGGTACCCCAGCTGAGAAAATGCACCCAATTGACCAGCATAGCCCCAAACCTGTGCATACGCGCAGTCTGATCAGGGCCCATGCTGTTCGCCATTCAGTAAATACGTAAACTTCCAAAAATGATTTGACCCTGTAATTGAAGTATGCAACAAATTATCAGTACCTAATATACCACAAATGCTTTTGTCAGCTGGCCGCCCTGAATGTTACATTACCTTTTTGGCCATCTTGGACAGCATGGACCAGATATTATCTCCTTCTTTCCTCAGGCTGTCTCCGGGATCAGACAACATCTTAGAGTGCAGCAATAGCTAAAACACACAGGGTAACCCTTTACATGCGGAAAAAAATTCAATGTTTTCTACATTTGTTTTTTGTTTCTCATCCAAAGTATATGTTTTTTCGGAAAACTTGGATCGGAAAAATCAATCATTTTTCCACAATATTTTTCTAGTTTCTCATCCAAAGTATATATTGTGACCACTCGTTTGAACCGTCTGGTGGAAACAGTTCAAATGGTTGTCACGATATGCTTCTGGCACGAAATAAAAATTTTTTTTTAGAATTTTCCGTGATGTGACTTCAGCATGTAAAGGATTAACTTAATATTCACACATAATTATTAGCATATACAGTAGAACCTCTCAAATATGGACACCAAGTAAACATTTGTATGCTTAATTTTGATGGGATTGAATTGGCACTTTCCCCGATTATAATGCATGGTCGTGATCATAAAGTTCACATGCATGTCTTGGAACTTGGAATGCTCATCTGCCTGACGTATAGTGGCACATCTGTGGACCTCCAATGTGTTCAGTTAAGAGAGGTTCCACCGTAATTATTTTACTGGTTGCAGGCAACCTACTTCAGTGACTGAATTGTGAACAGCGTATGCCCCAAGAAGACTCTGCGGATATGCAGGCTGATCTGGTACTACGCTGGCCGCAAACGTTGTAATGTACTTTTTTCTGAGCTGGCGGCCCATCCATATATACAGTCAAACCTCCCCAACTGTTCACCTCTCTACAACAACCCTCTCTGAAACAGCCGATTGTGTATCCCAAATGGACAATTACCTCTATATTTAACCTGCCTACTATGGTCAGTTTTCGTCTCCCCAGAGTGGCTGTTGTAGAGACGTTGCATTGTACCTTATCATACTGCCGTCTTCAGTGACTGACTGGCAAACAGCGTAGGCCCTGATCAGACTGCGTGGATGCACATGCTGATCTGGGACTATGCTGTTTGCAAATGTTGCAAGGTAGCTTTTATCAGCTGGCGTCCCATACAATTATTTAGGACATGAAATCTTTGTTATGCTGTGTTTCAACCCATTTCATAAATGTGTTATGACACACGTGTAACACCAGGGGCGCATTTGAAATGTGTTGGATATCTCCAAGTGTTCTGCTCTTTGGAGGCTGAAGTCATGTGATAAACATAATCACAAACTTGTTTCCCTTTAATATGAGATTTATGAAACTCGTCCGCAATTTTAGACACCTCGCCAGAGGCTCAGTGCATAAAGTATGTGCTACTCGTTTCATAAATCTCATATCAAATGGAAACTCATTGAGCTTCTGTAAATTGAGACCAGTGTAGCTCCACGTTTGTAGCTCCTGCATTACTTGTTAGAAGCGAATACTGTCTCTATCCTGGTTTACCCTACGTAACCTGATACTAGAAACATGAATATTTGTGTTTCTAGTATCCGGTTTAATATAATAAAACTGACCACCAATCCCCGACGTACCATTTTCTCAGCAGATGGTCCGTGATCTGCTGTTGTTTTAGATTTTGTCTTCTTTCTCAATAAAAACATGGATTGACAGACAGCCCTTTAGAATCATTTCCACTGAACATTATTCTAAAGTGCTCGTAAACCATGTCTGTTTATGAGGAAAAAAGACAATGTGGCCTGTCAGCGCACGAATGCACCCCGTGGCAGATGGAAGAAACTGTGGCAAAGTTAACCCTAGACTGCTACTCACAACAATTTTCGTCAGCTGTTGCTTTTATATCTTGCCTTATTTATCAATAAAAACATGGTTTGACAGCAATTCAAAATCATTTCCAATGGAAATTATTCTGAAGTGCTGTAAAAGCATGTTGTAAAGTGCTGCTAAAGCATGTTTTTGATGATAAAAATGGAAAACAGAAAATAAACAGCAGACAACAACAAAATTAAGATAGCGGTCGAAGGGTTAATAATAAATGTTAATTTGAAATATTGAAGTGATCTATCACGGGATAAAGATGTTATGACAGAATTGCGAAAGTTGTGAAGGTCAAATGGTCAACAGGTCAAGGTCATATTAAGGGCAGCATGTGTGTGTGGCATTTGTCCTTCAAGGGATATAGAAGTTTTGACATAATTGAGAAACTCCGGCGAACTTCTTAATGTGCCCGACACACTGATGGACGGACGCAGTCCGAACACGGCATGCCTCCGGCTCTACCGAGACGGGGCCATAACAATGGAAATTAGAACATTACAAGCAGATGACAAAATATCATTCAGCATTGTAAAAGTTAATAACCCTTAGAATGCGGGAAGAAAACATTGTCGTCTGCTGGTGTTGTATATTTTGCCTTCTTTGTCACTAAAAAACATGGTTTGACCGAATTTAATTAATTTATTTCCATTGAAATGATTCTGTAGTGCCATTAAACCATGTTGTTGACGATAAAAATAGAAAATAAACAACATACGGCAATATTTAACCCCTTCACCCCTAAGTAACTGGAATGGATTTTGACATGTTAATTTTGCAACCAATCAAACCGTCACAAAATGGTTTTCAGACTAGCCCATTTATGAAAAGGGGGTATTTCTTGTTCTTCAAAATATGTGCAGATCCTGAGGAGACGGCTTGTTACGAGCCGGCTCGTCTGGATTTGCACCGTTTGCATAAACCGCTATAGCGCGCTTTCGGGTTCAAAGGGTTAATTCAGCATTGCAAGTTATTTTGCAATTACTGATAACACTAACGAACAAAATATGTCCACACATGTAAAGAGTCTATAGATAACACGTTATTAGTGTTGATTGACACGTACAAATAAAACATTAGACGAATGTATATTTTTAATTATTTATAATAATACTGTTACAAATAAAACCGTTATATTGCGTAACTCGAGCACTTTCCGGCAGAATGGCAAGGAGCTCACATTTCTCGACATCAGGTGGGCAAGAATCATGGACGGACGCCAGGAATGGCTTGATGAGCAAGTGGATAGTAGATTGGACTTCAATACTGAAGGTTGCGAGTTCAAGCTCCCACCTATGTTTATTTGAATCTACGTTCATATTACAAAATTCACACAAGTTTGATGGTTTCAAGTTACATACAAATAGGAAGGAGTTATTTGGTATTATTCTCATTAGGTATTTGTACTGGAATGCTCTTAGTTTTGTGCTCATAGTATTTTTGATAGGTGAGATAAATATTTTCTTCCATTTAATATTTTGAATATTTAATTCATTTTCCCATTTGACAGTGTGTTTTAATATAGTTGATCGCATTGTATCGATTTGCATGTCATATAACATCTTATTGGCCATTTTATGTTTTAAAAGTTTCGAAATTAGATATTCAGGTGTGCCAGTGTCAATATTTTCTGTTTTAAGTGTTTCTTTCCATGCATCTTTAATATTACCTATTAATGTATAGTATTTTAGGAAATCTCCATTGCTTAAATTGTACACATTCTTTAGTTCATGAAATGTATAGAAGACTTTTGTTCTGTAATTGTAAATATTTGTTATAAACATTATACCTTTATCGTGCCAATCTTTATACAATAATGTATTGCTTTGTTTGATGTTGGTATTATGCCATAATATTTCATTTGATATGACAGGGTGTATATGTTAAGTTAATTTTACTCCACCATGTAATAATCTCACCTAAAAATGTATACCTTGATTAAAATTACACTTGAACAGTAAATCACCAGCATACTTGTTCAATTCATTGTTATAAGCTGTTTTCCATTGATTCTGTGATCCCTTTAATCTTTTTATCCAAGATGCTTTTATTGAATGCAAAAAAGCTTGAATATTTATCATTTTTAATCCACAATTTTCGTAGTTTTAAATACATTACGCAAACACGTCTTATTTGGAATTAATAAATCACTGAACTACTTTCGGCAAAGGAGATAATCAATATCACGTTAAATCGCTATCGACGACAACTGACGATCCGATGAGAGAGTAATACCGTTTAAGCGTATCCAATGTTAAATATACATCGTTATTTTTTTATGACTTTCGTAGTTTTTACCGAGAAATTCAAACCGTTTCCAATTATTGGGGAACATAATATCATGATTAGCACATCGTTTCACTAAGCGGGGGCTACTCAGGAAATGGGATCACACGGTCTATTGTTTACACTGGATTAATGGCGGCCTCCATGAGGTCTCAGGTAAATCTTATTTTTTCAATAATACGACTGTGGTTTCTTCCCTTTAGTGATAACCATGTTCCAGCCGTTAACATTTATTTAGCAACATTACTTAATATGTAGTTAGTCTGAACATTCTGCAGAGAAATCTGAATTGGACGGAATCGAGCGTTGTTTAAACTTAGTCCGGTTCATATGCACAGGTCAAAATATGAACTGAAAATGGCGCTTTGTGTGACAGAAATCCGTACGCGGACGAATGAAAAAAATATTTTGTGATAAATATCACATACAGCGAAACAGCGGTAGCATCTACAGTTTTAATAATATGCATACATATTGTAATTAATGTTTAATAGTGATATACTTATGAATAATATACGATACTATGGTTTATACTCCAGCACTATGTTTTTAGGCTGTGTGATTTGCCTCAATATAAACTGGATTAATTAATACTTATATTCATGCGCTTCATGACAACATCATTACATTTAAAATATACAAATATTACTTAAAGGGGGTACCGATATGATACATTTTAATAATATAAATATTGAAAATACACATTACAATCGCTTACAACATAAGTTATTGATTCAAAATAGTCACTGCATCGTGACCTATTTGACCGCATTACCTATTGCGCGGCAACCTCATCAAATCCCCTGTTTACATAGGTAACCGGGGGAGTAGTAGTAAGGGAGTCAAAATGATACCACCTACCGTGATATCATTTATAGCCCTCTATAATACCCCCACCACCCCCGAAAATCAAAAAATTGGTTAACGAGGAAAATTGGGTCTCCCGACAGCAAATTTATGAATTTTTGGAGAAAATAATTTTGAAAAGAGGGAGTCCCAATTATATTGGTAATTGACTTTTGAAAAGAGTCGAAATCATTCATGCAAGTACAATAGTTTTTATTATCATTTTTCTTCTCCGATATAGCTAATTTATTTCGCAGATCAGCAACTAATTCTACCAGCTCTAGTCTACCACGTTCACCTTTAGCCACCTGACAGCGTAGTTGCTTATGTCTACAAAGAGATGGGCACTAACGAATTTACAAGGGCATCTAGGGCATTGAAATTGTGGGGGGAAACAAGGAAACTTTCTACGTCTCGCTAGATGCCTTCGTAGATAGTCTTTACACGTAAATGTCTTACAACAAGTCTCACACTCCATTATATATGTATATAACCTATGAAATTTATCTGTTCAATTGGACGTGAAAAAAACATTATGTAAATTTTTGACATCCAATTGAACAGATAAATTTCATATGTTATACAAAAGTATATATACAAAAGTATATAGAGAAAATATGATAACGCCAGAAACTAGAGCAGAAATAGAAAGTTTGAGAAGAGAAGCCGAATCTCTTGGGATTACTTATAGTACACGGTTGAGAGTTAGGGGGTTGACAAAGCTGATAAATGCCACAAAGAATGAGGCGTTTATGAAGCGGTTTACCCGCGCCTATAAAAGAGGGGCATTTAAAGACCTCTCACTAGCGGAGGAAGTTGGTAACAGAATTCAAAAAGAAAGTATTGCGGAGTTAAGGGCTAGTGTAATAATACCTTCAAGCACAAATAATTTGTCTCAAATTAGACACACAGGTGGCCCAATACAAAATAAAAGATCTGTAGTTCGCGCGATAGTGGAAAAAGGTGAAGAAATATTGGGGGCTCACGATGAAACATTGGAAAAGGTAGAAAATGGAAGACGGGTAGTTACATTATCCTTTCGTAAAAATATTAACATTAACGAGTCTGAACGCATGTCCGAGAAACTCGCTCCGTATATAACAACCAATTTTTATTTGAGATATTCATATTCTTACAAGCTAGAACATATGGAGGAAATTAAAAATGGAAAACCTGTAACTATAATAATGCACAAAAATCTCGGTGGTAGCGAACCACTATCATCAATGAAAACCGTTAAAAAATGGCTGTCAGATAAGGAGCAAACACGAATAATGTCCGATAAAATAGACAGACCGAATACAAAGTGGAAGTTTGTAAGATGGGTAGAGGGTTTTGTAAAGCTAATACAGGGTAGTAGGGGAAAAGATTTGGGACTACAATCCAAAGAAGCAGCAGGAGGAGAACTTCCAGAATGGCTGAAGAATAAAAAAGGTATGTATTCTTTAGATAAGTATAATGACAACCTTTGTCTGTTCAGGTGTCTAGCTATGCATATGACAAATAAAAAACCCGACAGATGTACAGAAAAGGCGAAAGAACTTAGTAAGCAATATTTTGGTAGTAATGTGGTTTCACCAATTCCTTTTTCAGACCTGAAAAAGGTTGAAGAGTTTTTTAAAATCGGTATAGAAGTATATCAACCCACCGAATGTAACGTATGGTGGTTGAAAAAGGTACCAGCACACTATAAGGCAATAGGTAATAAACCAATGACAATAGGACTGTTTAATAATCACGCATTTCTGATAAAAAAACCTTAAAAACCTATCTAAAATTTACGCCTGCGATAATTGCAAGCAGAAATTCACAAAAGCGAGTAATATGAAGAGACACGGACCAAAATGTATGAAAGGTGAGACAAAAGTAGTATGTGATGGTAATTATTTAGAGCGCCCGCGTTCGCCCGCGTTCGCCAGCGTTCGAGAAAGCATTCTACCCAAAAAGTTATAACAGTTATGGGGCGATCGATTGGATGTACTCTGTGGAAAAGCGCGAGGGAATTCACATTCACCACGAACAGTGTGGACACGGGGGTGAAAGATGGATTTTAGGAGCTCCAGTAGATGGATACTGTCCAGAAACCAATACCGTATATCAATATCACGGCTGTTACTGGCACGGGTGTGAGATTCATGCAAAGCATAGAAAAAGAAGAAACGCGCATCCACTATGAGAAGAGATACATTTATTAGAAGAAGCAAAGAATTCAACCTAGTAGTTATGTGGGAATGCGAATTTCAAAGAACTGGTAAAGACATAAAGATCGGTTGCGACACTACACTATCCATATCAGATAGTATACGATTTTGAGGCATATCTCAACCCAGAATTTGAAACTCTCGGTAATAATCTAGAGTACGAAGCCGAGCACGTTCCGGTAAGCGTTAGTATAGGAGATAATTTCTCAGGAACAGTAACTCATATTTGTGATAAAGATCCCGCAAAACATTATAGAAAAATTCGTAGAAGATTTGAAAGTCAGGGGAAAAGCTATAAGAGAAGAAGTGTGGTCAGATATGGGTTTAATACAGACATTTACGTAAAAACCAAATCGCCAAGATCGACCAGTGGATAGAGCAAAGTACCGGTTATAGGTTTTAACAGCAGTAAGTACGATATAAACTTAATAAAGAAATACCTAGTAGGCGAACTGGCATCAACAACAAAGAAAGTAATGGTCGGAAAACGTGCAAACGCAACAATATTTCTATTTACTCCAGAGTTTAGATTTCTTGATGTAATACTTTATCTAGGACCCGTGTAAGTTACGATAGTTGGATAAAAGCCTACGAATGCAAAGGACAGAAATCTTTCTTCCTTATGAGTGGTTCGATTCTCCAGACAAACTGGATTACCCAGGACTACCGGATTATAGAGAATTGGTATTCCAAACTATCTGGGAAAATGTTAATAGATGAAACAGAATTAAGTAAATTTCGTAGAATTTTCGAAGAAAATAATATGAAAACTTTCAGAGATTGGTTGAAATATTATAACGATTTAGATGTAGCACCGTTCCTAGAAGCGGTGGAAAAAATGTGTGAATGATAAACACAGAGGTGTGGATATTTTCAAAGATGCGGTAACACTACCTGGAGTAGCTATACAATATTTATTGAGAGGAACCATTAAAGAACAAAAATCTTCAAAGACGATTATACCGGAGGATGCTCTATATGCACCAAAAGAAGAAACATACGAAATGATGAAGGACGCTCTAGTTGGTGGTCCATCAATAGTATTTACACGATATGCAGAAGCTGGTGTTTCAAATATTAGAGTGGGTTCCAAACCGTGCAAGGCTGTTTTGGGGTACGACGCAAACGCGTTATATTTATCTACGTTAAATAAAGAGATGCCGTGTGGGAGAGAAACTATACACCATATAGATACCCCACATAACCCTAAATAAATTTATTAAAAAGTTTTGTAAAAGAGTTTTATCTGGAGACTGGTTTGGGTTTGCGGAGGTGGATATAGAAGTTCCACACAACTTAAAAGATAAGTTTTCTGAAATGTCCACAATATTTATAAACAGAGAAGTAGAGGTTGATGAAGTTCCCGCACACATGTTAAAATATTTAAAAGATACTGGCCGAACAAGAGGAGATGGAAAAAAATTGGTGGGATCTATGACAGCCACTAAAGTATTACTGTACGCGCCACTGTTGAAATGGTATTTAAAACACGGCCTAGAAATAACTGGAGTTCATCGTGTTATATTAGCGGAAAACCATTCGAATGGTTCGCAAAAGAAGTTACAGCCGCAAGACGAACGGGTGATGTAGAACCAAATAAGAAACCAGTAGCCGACATAATGAAATTATTAGGAAACTCGTGTTGTGGAAAAATGATAGAGGCAACGGAGAGTGTCGCGCGACACGTGCATTCTTGTACATTCTGGATTCCGTATAATTGTATATTTGTGATGTGTGGTACTGTGTTGTATTGTTGTGCGTATTATTGATTTCACATCCCTGTGATTCCACATACCTGTGATTTCACACACCTGTGATTTTTACACACCTGTGATTTAGCATGTACATTTGCCATGTACAATGTGCGTGTAATAAGGGGGCTTATGTTGTATTGGTGGAAATATGTTTATGCGTGTCATTTTTGCGGATTTAAATATACGTCTATTTTATGAGCAATGTTTTACTGATGTCACGCCATATTTGCCACAGACTATGCATGTGTGTGGTAGAGAACTCGTTGACTGCGTGTGCTGGTTTCGCTAGGGAAAAGACCCCTTTGAGTATTACGGATGTCCACTGTCCGCGCCAGCCGAGTTTGTCCGCGTGTCAGTTGTTCACCATATAAGGGACCTTCTGTAGGTGAAGCCAGTATATAGCGCAGATCATACCATGGTCTGCCCTGTTATATATGCTACAGGTTAGTGTTTCATCATAGCCTGGTACTGGCCAACACGGATATATCAGATCCCATAATGGTGATGTTTTGTGTCGTGATATTTCCGTAAATGACCACGATATTTGAGTTTAGTATGTGCTACACTCTCATTTGAGTGTATAGCCGTAGGACCGTTATGGAGGGGTTTGGCGGGGCCAAGAAGCGACCTTCGCATTGTCGAGACCAGTCGAGTAGATTTCGGATTATGAGATCTGGGTCTATAGTGTGCAGATTTATGGTAGTGTGGGGTATACCATGTTGGATGGTATTTATTCCACGAGGGCTGTACACTGGTTTGGTTGAAATTTAAGGCGTGGGAACATATATTTATGCCAAATATAACCACGGGTGACATGGCAAAAGCCATGGTTTTGTAGTATTTATGTGAGATGTCGTACGAGGGGTAGGCATATTCATTATTCCGTGCATGGTTTCACTGGTGCGTATATAAGCGATGTCTCGCTATGTGTTGGCGGGACACATATTTTCTGGTTACAGAACACTAGTACTGTATTCACCAGTGACACGGAGGATTTTGGTATGTACCTACAACATTTTATTTCAGCTGTGATTTGCCGTTGTTCGATTCCCGTTTTAGTCCGTTGTGCATTCTGTCTGTCTGTCTGTGCGTATTCGTCCAGTAATTGGAGACTCATTTCATTTTTGTAGCCTCTTGAGAACGCTCCAGCGAGCCACATTGGACGTTTTGGTCCACTCGTTTGAGGGCAGACCCCAGTCAGTGCAGAGTATCGGGTCGTCCGAGTGTCCGTACGTCTGTCTGGCGCAGTGTGTGTAGCAGCTCCGGGTACAGGCCTGTATAGAGCAGTGTGTGATAGCTACCTCGCGTTCAGCAGACAGTCACAGCCATAGTTTAGTGAAGTGAAACGCCATACACACATATCATATCATTATACACCACCGAGTTGAATGTCACCTAAGTGAAACTTTTTCCGGCGTCTTAGCCAACGTGATAATCGCAATTTTGTATTATATCGGAACTTTACATCCGGTATACCACTTCCGGTATTACAACCCATTGATTCACCATGGATACTTTACATCCGGTCTACCACATCCGGGTTGCTACAGTCGAGTGATACCATAGGAACTTTACATCTGGTCCACCATTTCCGGAGATAATACTACCTGTGGAACTTTACTTCCGGGAACCAGCTTCCGGAACATTATCGTTATTGACTATCATGTGATGTAACCACATCCGGCTGACTTTGACATTCATACTTTGGAAATATATTGCATAGGCAATACATATGTATACTTTGATAGTGTATGGTAATACTCCTATCATGGCATATCATGGCTAAAGGATTGTAGTAAGACTACATATATTGTTTATGGATTAATCCACTTGAAGTTGGATTATAGCCATATTGTTGACTAGACCTCATATTGCGGGTGAGGCAGACCTTGGGACCTTGATACTCAGAGGTTACACTATCTATTGAGATACGCCAGCACTGGGGTAGCTCAGATGATTGTCATTTGTCCTCCAATGTTCGTTATGCCATGTTATACTTGTATGTATTATTTCACTTTGATTAGCGATCATCAAAGTACTTGTGCATTCATACTATTGTCCACTACGGGACCATTGAGATACCACATACCGAGTTTATTCGTCTATAGCTTTTAAGTTGCGTTAAAAGTATAACAGTCGATTGGCTTACAACCTTGTAGTAATTGAATAGTATCATGCACAGTACAGTGATGTTCGCATATCAATGTATCATGTATTCCTGTGTGTTCCCCATGTAATATAGTGTACATTATAAGTGATTAAGTGACTACGTGTACTTATCTACTCTGGCCTATCCCTTACACTTCAACTGCATTGTTACCACTTTTCGTTCGTCAGATCAAGCTATATTGGCCATAACGTCATAACAATTGAAGTATACTTGGTTCATATGATAATTGGGGGAGACAATTTGTCTCGATCATTCCTGACCTTGGTAATGACCTTGACAGAGAGACATTTAAATACGACATATACACAAAACGAAACCTGTGTTGACAAAGCATTAAGATCTGCATTCTTTGACGATTTAGAAGAGATAGGAGATGCGTACGAAATATCTTCAAGAAAACCCAGGTGTGCGGTAAAGAGACCATTCCATTGTGGAATAGCGGTTTATCAACTAGCTAAATTGAGAATGTTGGAATTTTACTACGAATTTCTTGACAAATACGTAAAAAGAGAAGACTTTGAATTAATACAGATGGATACGGATAGTATGTATATAGGAGTTAGTGGAAAAACGATAGAGGAATTGATTAGACCTAACTTACTAGACGGGTTTGAAAAAGAAAAAAAGGAAATGGTTGGCTTGGGATAAATGGAGCGAAAGAGAGCCCGGACTTTTCAAAATGGAATTTAGCGGAGATAGGGCGATAGCGTTATCTAGTAAGTGTTATTTTGTAGAAACATTTAATTCTATTAATAAAAACTCTGCGAAAGGAATGTGCAAGAGAACTAACAATTTAAATTGGGATAGATATAAACGAGTACTAAGTGAAACTACAGAAGATGGAAAACACATTATAGATGTAGCACAAAATAGGGGATTTAAAATGAAAGACGGTGTTATGAAAACGTACTGTCAACAAAAATTAGGACTCTCGGCATACTACGATAAAAGACGTGTGTTACCAGACGGAATACATACAGAACCTCTCTAATGATTTATTTAATAATTTTGAAAACAATTATGAAAATTAGCAATCTAAAGACTCTGACGATCCGGGGGTAGCTGGGTGTCAGAAAGCACCGCGAGAAGTTCTTCGCGAACAAACCCTCGAGATGGCCCATCATCCAAATAGTAGAGCACGGGCTCATCGGGCTTGATAATAAATCGATCTAGATGATATACATTGAGAGACCACACAGAATCAGTCGCGCGGCGGCTGCCACCTTCGAGCTCTCCCGGTTGATAGAGGTACCGGACGTCAATATCCGATGGAAGCCGTTGCTCCTCTAAACCAACGGGTCGCCCGCACGAGACGGCAGAGGGCTCGCTCGTCACCCTTTTAAGCATCTACGGGCTTCTTACCTATCAATCTGGTCACCTCTCCGTTCAGTGCGGAGACCACGGCGGGCAGTCTGGCCACCCACTCGGTCGATCGCGAATGAGGGTCTACAAGTTCTTTGGCGTATTGGTGTCCGAACAGTCTCTCAGCCAGGGTTCGATTGAAGCGTTCCACGATCCCCTTGTCCCGGTGGATGTTGACGCGGCCGCGTCTGACAGAAACTTCGTGCTTAGACAATAGATGAGAGACCGCGCCCATGAACTCGCGGCCGGGATCGACCTGGAGAAGATTCGGCCATTTGAGAGGACTCCTCTTATATATTCGGGAGAGAGCCTCGGCCACCTCCTTAGACTCTTTAATGGCCAACGGCTCAGCACACTTATAACGACCCGCTACGTCAACGACTGTCAGCGCGTACTTGTACGTCTTACGACCGACGCGATCGTGAGGGAGAAACAGGAGATCCGCTTGGTGAACTTGGTTCGGTACCGTCACGTCGAATTTCGGGCGCGGAATATTGTGAGGCGCGGGTAAATAGATCTGCCAGATGGCCTGCTTCTTGAGCCATTCCTTGACAGCGTTTTCTGAAACCTTGGTCGCCGCCGCTAGGTTCTTGATGGCAGCGAGTCCCTTCCAGTAGCCGCGGTGGCTATAGTACGCGTTCGCTAGCTTGCGCGTTAGGCGAACCGATAGTTTGGTATTAAGTTTGCGCGTGTTCATCGTATGCGATGTATTCTAATATATCGGAAAATCTCCAACATGCCCTCGCCAGATCGTCCGGTAACTGCGTCGATAATAATAAACCTTTGTTGGAAGTACAATAGCGATTGGGGGTTAAGTTCTGAAGGAAATTGGGAAAATCTAATCCCCCAGGATTGGTGAAGGAATCTAACATCCGCTTTGCGAAAAGGGTGGCCGCATTTTCGTCCTCCCGCCACGTCTCGAGAGAATCTCGGGCCAGACGAATCATACCCTTTGCACCAGCTATGCGGTGTTTAAGGGCAGTGTAGCCTACATCAATCATAGCAAAATAGAGTTCGTCAACTGACATCGTTCTATATATATATATTTATAAAAACAATTATTTAAAATAATTAATTTAAAATATCGATTGAATATATATAGTAGCCGACGAGCCCCACCACACCCATTCCCACGATGATGAACGCGATCTCGCGGTCTTTTTGGGGCTCTGACGGTACATAGAAATCTGAAAGTTGGGGCTCGCGATCCAGCGGCGTGAGACTTTTCTGCGGATATGCCAGCACGTACTCGCGGTTGGCTTCTTCAACGTTCTGAAAAGTTTGTGCGGCGTGATTTTCGCGGCGAAGCTCTTCATTGACCCAGTCCAGATGGGCGGTTCGTTTTTTCGACCACGCTTCCTTTGCGCTATTGAGTTGTTCTACAGCTAAATCGTGACGCTTACGCTCCTCATCCACGTTCGAGCTTTTCATTTTAGAGAATATAAAGTTGCTACCGCTGAACGCCAATGCGTTTACGAGCGCACCACCTACTATTACTGCGATTGAAGCCATTTATTTCCATATATTAACTTGTAGAATTCCAGCTTTAACTAGATAATCTCGGGTCCAAACTGCGGCCGCTACATCTAAGGTCGCGAGCCCTACGTCTCTCACAGTAAAGTCCAATTTGGGAGCGGATCCTCCTAGGGCCATCTTTGATAGTCGAGCATACCCGATACTGAAACCCGATATCACCACGGCGTGAAAAAGCGCATTCACTAACATTTTACCGTCTTGTTCAGCCATTATAATTATTGCATATAAAAGGGGTCGCGATCAATGTTTAAATGGGGCGCATCCAATCGCGATTGGTGTTTCGTAACTTTCTTCTGAACACTGGCTGGTTGTTTTTCCGATAATATGGGGGTATTTCCACAATCACAGGGCACCAACAACTGCCAGACCACCACCAACAACCCAACTCCAATTCACGAATTTGGGTTCAATCGGATTCGCCCAACCTCGATTGGGTGTTGAGTGTGCTTCCAATTCGTGAATTGGGGGTGTACTCAACTCTGTCTTCAGATGTTTTGCTGTCTCCGTCCCCGATTGCAACGACTGTTTAGCCTCTCGAAGCTCGGCGAGTATTTTATCTTGTTTAACTTTTCGGGTGGCAGCCGCCGCCCGCCCAGCTGCCTGTCTTTTGGGATTTTTTATATGCGGTATGTCATCCAGTGGCGGAGGTAGTACACTCGGGTTCGATTGAGTTGGAGCAATCGGGTTCAACTCCGTCACTCTCGCGGGTGTGTCTTGTGTCATCATTTATAATATTAGGGCTTATAGTTCGTGGGCATATATGTCCAAATTGACAGTGTTTACCCGTGGTCAACGCGGTTGTCAGCGGAGCTAAGTACATTCCAAACTTGTGATAAATTGAGCAGCAGGCTGTTCTAAGAGTGTGACCTATAAAAGGGTCAGTCTCTAGATCGTCAATCAATCCCGCGGTGTTTGGTATAGGGAGAAGAATACTAACGGCGGTTGCGTACAAATAAAAATGAATAGCCGCCGATCCGAGAGTTTCCGATTGAGTTTCTATAGCTGATCGAGAAGTTCGTTGTCGCAGTCATTTTTCTTAAAATTAATTAATTTAACTATTCTAACAAGTCTCTTATTCTTTAACATATTGCCAAGCGCACCACCCGATACTTATGATCACCATTATGCTCGCAACAAAGCTCGCAGCGGAGCACCAAATTGTTAACATTGTTAACCATTGTTCAGCATTTGTTCAACATTTGTTAAGCATTTGTTCAGCATTGTTCAGCATTGTTCAGCAATTGCTAAGCATTGTTCAGCATTGTTCAGCATTTGTTCAGTAATTGCTAATTAATTATAAAATTAATTGATAACTTCGTAAGTAGTGGTTGATCAGTCTTTAGCAAAAGCTTGGCGTGCTTAGTTTCCGAAAGCATCTTTCGAACCTCCAGGCGCTCCTCGCGCGTTGGGATAACGTCATTCTCTCGAAGACAGTCATCGAATGAGTCTCGGTCCTTGCAGTGAAAGATGGCGACCCATTTCGTTTGCTCGCGCAGATCCTTGAGGACGGCGTTGTACTTTTGAGTGGATATCCATACGCTTTGCCTAGCATGGCGGCCAGAAAATGCGAGCTCGGAGAGCATGTCTTCTTTTTGGTCATCGCCGCCTTGGCCGAGCAATCGTCAATCACGTATAGGGTGGGCTCACCCTGGAATTTTTGGTACAAACCACGCAACCAATCGTGAAGCCTATCACCGGGGTCAATAACGTATACCTCAGGGTCGGTCCATATCCACGGGCGCCGCTGATAAGTATCGTTGTGCCGCACAGTGGGACACAGGATCACAATGTGACGAAAGGCATCGCGGTAGGAGCCCTCGAGCATGTCTAGGATGAAAACCGTTTTTCCACATCCTCTCTGCCCACATATTATGGCAGCGTGGGCATCTCCAATCGTGAATTGGTATTGATTGCTAATTTTCTTAATTAATTCTTTAGAATTGTCAAATTTATTAATTAATAAATCGTTAGATGATTTTTTTATTAAATCAGTAGAGTGCTGAGACGTATCGGCCATCTTCGATGTTGAGTTGTGCGTCTGTAATTATATATAAGTACACGTTCAATGGCCCGGCTCCGTCCGCCTCTTTGGTTATCTGGATCGTCACACCCTCGCTAGCGTTCTCAACTTGGCGTCCGCTGCCGTGTATTTGGTCGTCGTCGCTGGCTCGCATGTCTAGCCATAAACGCGTATTTGGTATTCAGGAACTCCGCGAGGGAGACGGCCGAGAGATGCAGGTCTTTGGCAACTGCTGCAACCTCGGAGGAGCGCTTAGAGCCGGCAGCAAACTGCTTTCTTACTTCGTCCCACTGCTGGTGCGCGCGAAGACCCGCGCTGTAGAGTTGATTGGGCACTCCCTCGATCGTCACCTCTACCTTCGTGATTTTGGGGTTATAGAATTTTTCGGTTTTTCTAGCACCGAACGCGAACCGAGCATCCTCGAACAACATCAGTATACCTTTCATCGAGCGGGCGGGTACGCTGACATTAATATTCCACAATGTGTCACCTTTGTCTTTCGTCATCTTGCGATGGCGAAGAACTCGGTCGTAAAGTATGGCAACGCGCCCGGCGTACTGGGTTCTGATCAATCGCGCGAGTTCGGGCATCGTGACCATGTCGTACTCCAGCAAAACATTATCGATCGTATACGTCGATAACATGTCGCTGGCTATGAGAACTCGGCCGTAGTCGTTGAACGTTAGTTCGTATTCGAGGCGGTCAGCCAAAGCGCTCTGATAGTAGGGCATGTGACTCTCCAGCAACTCAAAGTCGAGCGGGATGTAGAAGCGGTTGCCGTAAGCGCCCGCGACCGCGTTGTCGCTCGCGTTGTTTTCTGCCTTGTTAGCAGCCCCGATTCTAAGTCTGGTTACGTTCTTATTTTTGCTGGTGTCAATACCCTGATAGACGGCGTTTTCGCGCTCTTGCGCCGTCTTCCATAGGTCCTGATAACAATGGTAGACGTCGCTGTCGTCGATCGACATCACCTCATTACCAGAAATCTTTATCATGGTCTTCTTGACTATGGCGCGACCCAGGTTCTGAACGACGGTTCAGTCCTCGTCCGTCGACGTCAGCGAAATATTGAAAGCGAGGCGAACAGTCCCCGGCACAATGACGTCGTTAGCTCCGAGGTTGGGGAAGCGGACTAACAGCTGCTGGTTCTGGTCGATCGTCGATGGGTTGTTCGTAATAACGACACTCTATCTCACGCCTTTTGCCCCGAGGGGCTCACGTAGTCTGCGGTATGGATTGAGTTTGCGACCGTATTGACTCGAAGACATAATTTAGTGAATCTATATTAAACCCGTATGGTTTTGTCTTTAATACATAATTAATTTTAAGAAATTATAAATATGGCTGATTACGATAATGACATGTATGAAATCGGCAGAGACGATTACGTCGATGCGGATGATGATGACATAGATGATTATAATGACGAAACGCCCTTGATACAGCTTCCAGTTCCAATCCAATTGGGGGAATTAGGTGGCGCTACAAGCAGCGTTGGTCAAAGTCGGGAATTACTCGAGGGAGCTGTAAACGACTACTACAACAGTTTGGCAGAAAAAGGTCTGGTCCCGTCTGTCGGTCGCGACTACTCCAAGTTCGAATTTGATCTGAACGGTAGATTGCGACTAAAAGCATCAAATGTCCCGATCGTCAACACGATGACCGGTAAACCCCTATCGCTAAACACCATTGCCGGAAACCGGGGCGGTGGCCAACTCATAAGGAGCGAACTAAGATTTCCAGATTGGACGCGTGGTAAAACAATTATGGCGACCCGCGCTGTAGAGGCCCTACAGTCTACCGACGAAACGATGGCGAAAACGGCCGCCGATATAGAAACTGTTGAGCTCAGCGAACTCCCTCGAGTAGCCACCGACGCTATTAACACGATGGAGACCACGTTCAGCGAAATCGACCTGTCTAACGATGACCCACTGTTACCTCTTCTCGAACTCCGGGGACTCGATAAGGTTATGCAAACGGTACGGGGTGAACTGGTCCTTAACCTCTCCAAACTCTCGTCGCTTGATGAACATATCGCGCTAGAAGAAAGAAAACTGGAGGAAGCCGGTGTCGATATAGAATCTACCGAGCGAATCACCGAACGCCTACAGTCGTTGCGTGATGAAAGAGCAGCTCATTTGGAGGCCGCCTCGACTAACGGTGAGGCTCTCCGCAACAAAATAAGTCGGATCCGCGAAACAATCTCGAGGGTCCTGCACGAGGAGACGACACTCGGTGAGCGTCTTCGCACTCTGTTCAGAGAACAGGGCATCACGATAGCAAGCATCCTCGTTGCTATCAGCATGACTATATCGACCATAGTTCTAGCTTTCACTGGTGGTGCGGCGCCACCCACCCGCGCCAGCCACACCACCACCACCCGCGCCATCCGGCGGAGCCAAGGAGTGGATAAAAAAACAACTAAAAGCCCTCGCCAGTCTCCTGGCTAAATTAGCCGAAAAGGCGGCTGCCGCACTACCTGGACTGATCGGAAGTATCGTTTCTTACTTGCTATCTATATTATCAAAAATGGCCGGATGGCTAGCCAAAAATACTTGGGTTTTAATCGTGACAATCGCCGGTCTCCTACTATTCTTCGCCAGAGAGTTCCTAAAACCAAAGCGTAAATAATCCGATCGCCACGAGGGCGACGACGAGCCCTAATTTCTCCTCCTCGTGTGTTGTGCTTCCAATCTCGATTGGTGTTTCAACATTGTTGATGGAACTCGATGGTGCATCCAATTTACGAATTGGGGGTACTGGGTTCGATTGTGTTGAGGGAGGTGTATCCATTTTGTGTTTTGGGGGTTTTATGAAATCTTTTTCAAATTTATTTGAATTTACAACTCCGCTCCCGATCATGTTGGGGGTGCGCTTGATGATATCCGTGTTCACGTTACCGTTGTGACCGATTTTTTGATTGGCGGTGGCGATTACGATTTTATTATTGTAACCGTCAACCGGGTCGTCTCGTAGTATCATATTGCTCGGCGCCATATAAAGACCTATTCCAAATACATAGTCCACTGGGGTGCTGGCAGTCTGCAAAACGTCTTGATAATTCTGGATCGCCTTCTCCAGGTCCACCTTAGCTGAGATGGCGTCCTCAACAAGTGCCAAGAACTGTTTTTGCGCGTCAAACGCCGTTCCCGTGCCCAGTATAGAACTGCGAGTTTGCTTCTGTGCGCCGAGGATGGCCCAGACGTACGTGCGAATAGATTCGTTGACGCGAGTAACCCCGGCCTGCGTGAACCCTAGACCCTTATCTAACATAAATGTGGTCCACGCGTTCTGAACCTCAGCAGCCTGCTGTATGTAATCGACGTGAGCCCGTTTCGGAGGTAACATTTTACAAGAAAACACGCCACAGTGCCGACCTCCAGACACTTCTGGCCCGAAAGTCATAGTCGCGGGGTCAAAATTCCGGCGTTCCGACTGACGATGTGGTCACCGGAGTAATCGTGTCTAAAATCAGTCTGCGTCCAATTCCCGGACTGGCCCCGAATGAGAACGTCCCCGAGGCCGGTGGTGGTAGGAAATGCTTTCTGTCTCCAGTCCGCGTCTTTTGAAACGTTAAATTCGTTACACAGTCTTTCAAACGCCATACGGTCGTATGCGTTGGTAAATGGGATCCCAGGCGTCGTCTTGAGGTAGAGAAATACCTAGTTCTTTGAGAATCCTCCTAATAGTATAATACGTGTGAAAGTTGTAGACACTTCGGAGCATGATATTCTTGGATGTTAGATGGTCTTTATGTGAAACTCACACCCGGCTGTTGCGCACCATACAGCAAAATTTAGCTGGTTCTGCCAAAACTGCATCGGTGTGGCTTTCCACCCGTTTACCGCCTCCATCGTAGTAATCTTGGGCAGCCTATATTTCTCAAACGTGTTAGGGAAATTGGTGGCAAAGCCACTGTCCGGTCTAACCGTTACGGTTGGGTGTACAAGGTTAACAACGTCTTTTTGCGTGTTTTTACCACCGACCGCGTACTTTGCATTAGAGTTAAAGCTAAATGCTTTTGTATCCATTGAAAGATATTATTATGTTTGCTACTATCACTAATGTTCAAAAAGGGAGTTGTGAACTTCAAAAATTAATAGAAAACTGCTGCGGACAACGCCGGGTAGGCCTTAGATCAATCACGTTCACGGTCGGGTGGAAAAACGTTGAAACGCTCGAGTTTTTCACATCAGAAGTCGAGGATGTAAGCCCTGTGGCTTTCGGAAACTACCTCATAACTGAACCAGTGACCTCAGGATTTCGTAGAACTCCAGATGCTATAGTACCTCACGGTCTTTGGAGTTTCGGAGATCTCCAAGCTTTTGTCGCGGAGAAGATTCCTGGTGTAGTCACTCTCGCAATCTCGAAAGCCACGGGGCTCACGACATTGACCGTTGATAGGCGTTTAAGGATCTCACCGGGGTTGGGCTCACTGTTAGGATTTAAAATAACATACCCTTACAACGATGACGGAGTGTTTGATCCTGGCGAGCACGTCGGCACGACCCCGGTGAACTTCGCCGTCACGAAAACTCTCGGGGTGCACCTGGATCGGGTGAACACATCGTACAACACGGTAGACGGCACTCCCACCACATTACTGAAAACCGTGCCCGCCAGCGACTGTTTCTATGGTGAGACCCTGACCTTAGACTTCCCACACCCCGAGATGAAAGTTTTGGAATCGGGACACATCCACGAGTTGAAAATTTCTATTCTCGATGATAAAGGGCGAGAGTTGAAGAACGATTACCCGATTTCGGTCGTCCTAGAAATTTCAAATTAATTAATTTTAAGAAAATTATTTAGAATTAAACGCATGTTCGTAATATATATATTATCATCATTGAAAATGAGTATATACGGACCAGGTAGTTCTTCCGATTGGGTGACAAATTCAAAGAATTTGGAACCGGCAGAAGGGGGATTTATCCCGACAGAGGGCGACTTTTTAACTACCCCAAAAACAAAGGCCTTGATCAATAGAACTATATCGAGGGCCACGGACGAGATTCA
>CM055273.1:94086244-94115112 GCA_029237695.1 Conchocele bisecta | reverse complement strand
CTTTTGTTCGTCACAGCAGATTTAAAAGCACACAGATTGTCACAAACATCACATGTATACCAGATTCATATGAAATATCACTGAATGTTCTTTTAAAAAAGTTAAAAGCCAGTGTTGTTTGTCTTAACCTCCGTCGCAGACGTTAACGTTCCAATAAACTGACTTTTCTGTTGTTTAGGCAGTCGTCACGCCATGGAAATGGTGAAAAATTAAAACTTTATTCAAGTTTTCAATAGTCCGATATCACATGAATGGTTTAACGTGAGCTGAAGAAATTCAGTTTCCATGTGTATAGCTCGCACGAGCTAAATGTGTAAATTAGCATCCTGGTTGCTAAGTAACAGCGCATAATGTAATAAACCATTCCCTGTGTATCAGATATATGCACATTGCACATATTATACATACATGGGTTAAGTTACATGAGCTTTAAAAGAGGGACGTTTCTTTTTTTCCTGAGTATATATGCTTTAATTCTGGTCAACAATTCCATATATAGATGATATTCAGATTTGTGCAACGAATATGACATATTTTCATCGAGTGGGTTAAAATGTTCATATTTCACGAGTGACGAAGGCACAAGTGAAATATGGACATTTGGCACCACCAGATAAACATATAAAAACAATTATGTCATATTCGTTGCCAAAATCTGAATTTTCTATTTATTACCTACAGTACGTAGCGCTTTTCTGCAGGTCAACTCTATGTACTATACCAATACTATACGTATACTATACCAATACGACATGTTTTCTATACGATATGCATATAATATAAACGTACATACCAACCAATATCGTATAGATATACCATTCAAATCGTACGTTCATACGATTGTTATACATGTGTATAATTCTGGTACGTTTGTATCGTACAAATGTAGCAGGGTCATATTTTGCCCATTTCCACAATTCTTTATCTTTTCGTATTCTTACTGACAATAATTGTCTCCCTTTGACCATTAGACGTAGGCAAGCGCCAGTTTGATAAACTGCGCATGCGCATTTGAGTGAGTTCTTTTGAGTCCGTGATTTTCAATTGTCAGACACTTGCTGAGTTATTTCCCTACTGAACAGACGACTTTATTCTTCTTACATAGGTAAGAAATTGGTTCTTGTAATGTTTGTCGTTTTTAGCATTTCTATCGGTTCAATTTAAATTGGGTGTGAGTCGCGTTGCAATTTGTAATGGGTTTTAAAATGCATTGAAACGTTTGTTTACAAATGCAGTTTTCCCAAAATGGCGGTCTATTTGATTACTTGCACATACCGCGGAATCACTATCGATTGTTGCATGGCACATAACAGTTCTAATTCATTACAGTACCTCCCTAACCTCACTGAGAAAGACGAGTGCGGATGGATGGATGGATCACCCTGATTTACTATTTGGTAGGTATTTACATGTATTGCTAATATTGCTAGTATTGCTAATATTCCATTGGAATATACAGTCATTCCATTCATTGTTAATTACCCATCCGATGTATAAGCCGGTCAACACTAGACAATTAATACGCCCTATAATCTGTGTAAATGGACTGTAAAGCATCATTCCATTTGGTTATCTAATTTGTGTCTATGTACTGTTAACCACCAATTCATTCTATTAATTAATTGGTTATACCACCACCCAGTTCCGACCTGTAATTCTTAAGTACCCCATGTTTACATTGCAAATAGACCAGTCTATGTTTTAATATATTAAAGGTGTAATTTGACAGACCTGATCAGAAGAAGCACCGACACCTTTTCCACTTGCAATTGACAATCAAATGTATATTTAACGGGTTAATACTGTTCGCTTGTGGTCAGTAAATTCACACTCATACCTTTAATATATATTGTATTGTTATATTTGCATCTGTATTGTATTGACTATTTGTGCGTGTGCCGGTGTGTCCTATAGGCTATTGTTAATACGTAATACTTAGGATTGGTTCTGTACTTTTGTATTACAGAGTGATGACAGTTCATATAGGAGCCTCCATCGGACCCTTACATATATTACCGTTTTTACACACGGCACGCAACACATAGTCCATGAATGATATATAAACGATCGAACTTGCAACTTTCTTAAGGTTTTCTTCATTTACATCCCAAGTGGGAAAAAGCCAGAAAAGTTAAACAAACATACCAGATTTGTGTACGGTATAAATGTACCAGAATACCGTAAATGTATACGATATATTAACGGTGCCGCCGTGTACTATTTGCCCTAATATTTGGTCCGCCCCTAATATTTGGTCCTCTTTGGAGTCGAGAATTTCTTTAACATGAGAGGTGTTTTCAGCAGAATGAAAAGCCACACTTCGGGTATGGTATATTCAAACCATATCCGTACGGATATATCGTATATACGAACGGATATCTTATGTTTGTATAATATTCGTATAGTACGTTTGTACTATACGATAATAAGGTAAACACATACCAATAGTATATGATCATACGATATGCTCATTGAACATACCAGTACTATATGATTACGATATGTATACGATAGTAGTATATACAAATAGGTAAGGAGCAGAACAACGCTACTATACTCTGAGCTGATTTTTACATTGTTTACATGTATTCGACCCAGTTTATAAATGCTTTAATTTAACGACGGCACTGGCTCGAGGGACTTGCATATCGGGACCGACGTTTTAAGTCCCCATCCGATAGGACTAGGCTATCATGAAGGTGTCTTGCTCAAGGACACGCCGAATCAGCCATTGTTGGGATTCTAACTCGGGACCTTTCTATCCCTAGTCAAATGCTCCACCACTGAGCTATTGCGGCCGATCTAACCTCGACCCAGTTTCGTTTCACCGCCTATTTATAATCGTGCCGAATCGCACAATGTATAGGTCCTATGACAAAAATCAGTTCTCTTTTGAGAACGACATAGCAACTATTCAGTAAATATATACGTCACTAAATGTACCAGAATAAATACTTTGTGTTCAAATTAATTTTTATTTATTGAACCCGTTTCCAGAATGATTTAGTAGCGTAAAAATCTCGCGGAATAATACATGGAGATCACATGACAGGTGCGCATATGAGTCTTTTCACTGGTGAAAATTCATAGTACCGTTGACTATCGATCATTCATACCAAGTTTCGTCGAAATCGGCCTTCCAGTGCCAGTTCGTGAGATATTTAAAAAAAAAATCATATTTTCCACGAGTAGTATATAGGGAGTCAAAATGATACCACCAAGGTTGGGAAGCATTATTGACCCTGGTTACAGCTCCCAACAGTATCGAAAAACGTGTTTTTGGTCAAATATGAAAAGTAGTCCCCAACAAAAAACAAATATTGGCGTTGGGTGCCGCAATACAGGCAACAAAACCACCAGCGCAGGTGATATTATTCTGACTCCGATATTTCGAAAAAGAGAAAAAAAAGGGAAAAAAAGCCTGTTTTTCGAGTGTGCTGGGGAGTACTTTTGTTTGTTGGATTTTTTTTGGGAAAGTTGTATCCACATTTGGGACACAAAATCCACAATCGTACTACCACCTCCCAATTGTATCCACATTTGGGACGAAAAATCCACAATTGTACTACCACCTCCCAATTCGTATCCACATTTGGGACACAAAATCCACAATCGTACTACCACCACCCAATTGTGGATACGAATTGCACACACATCCCTTTTTGGGAAAGTAGAAGAAAAATTTGTCTCCCAAGAGGCAAACAGAAATGGCCCATCCACATTTTGGACGAAAACATCCACAATCGTTACTACCACCCCAAATACAAGCAACAATTTCTGGAATACCAAACCTGTTTTCCACATGGGATGCGCCCGATTCCAGAATCGATCCACACCCGATTTTCCAAAATGGATCTGCATCCAAAAACAATTTCTGTTTTCCACATCCACAATCGAACGCCCAATTGAAGATATGTTTCCCATTGGAATAGACAAACAATTTTGCCAAATCGATCCAAAATGCCATACAAGGAATGCGAAACATGCGGCAAGGGTTTCGACAAGCCCGCAAATTTTCGAAGACACATGGGTCGCAAGAACCCATGCAGACCTCCCACGAGAGAGTGTCCCGAATGTGGAGGGAAGTTTGCCACCTACAAGACTCTCTGGCAACATCGCTCGAACAGGTGTCCCGAGGGGCCAGAAGATTGTTTTTCCAAAACAACCACGGAGGGTAGCAAGAAGAAGGCTGCGACCAGGAAGAGGATCCTGGTACTGGAGAGGAGGGTGGCAGTGTTGGAGGAGGAGGTGGCTAGACTGCGGGATGGAGCGAACATCGACAGCGACGACGATGAGACCGATTGGACAGATATGTAGAGAGAGGTCGGCTATTTTCTCCCAAGAGGCGAACAGAAATGATACCACCCATTTGTGTATTTGGACACATTTGGGAAAGTCGAAGAAAAAATGTGTCTCCCAAGAGGCAAACAAAAATGATACCACCCAATTGTCCACATTTGGACTTTTGGGAAAAGTGTAGAAATATTTGTCTCCAAGAGGCGACCAGAAATGATACCACCCATTTGTGTTTTGAAAAATTAAAATTATGCCTACTCCCCCCTTCGTGTTTTGAAAAATTAAAATTATGCCTACTCCCCCCTTCGTGTTTTGAAAAATTACTAGGGCGGAAAAAAAGTTTCAGCTACCACCGTTTCGGCAACCACACGACACTCCCAACACCCACGAAAAATCGGGAACGGATTCCAAAAAACCCAAATACATCGAACTACATCGAACTACAACGAACTACAGTATAGAAAGCGGAGATTTGGTCGAGGCTACCAAGGTTTCGGCTACCTTTTTTCCCCAAAAACGGCTACTCCATGTAGAAAGGGTCGCCAGGGTGTATGGACTCGCTAGGAGTTTTCTTTTTTTCATTCGATTTTGTGGAGTGCACGAACTGGGCGTCGGGATCTGGTTTGTTCTTCCAGAGTCTACAAGCCTCTAGAGACACGAATGGGAACAGTGGTCTGCAGACCGCGTACGCCGCCACAGAGACCCCCAGCCACACTTCGCATTCTCTACGGTTCTCCAGATGTCGTGCACCTCCATCTCGTCTTTCTTTGCACACTCGGAATCGACCGTGCGGGCATCGCCGGAAATCGCGTCCAACAGACTGCGTTCCAGCGCGTCCAACCGGTTCTCCAAATGTCTCTCCATGTCGGACAGGTGTGTCGATTCTTCGAACGAGCTGGCATCTTCTAGTAGATCTGTGGGGAACTCGGTGGGGCCCACAAAACCAGGCGCCGGTCACCCTGTGTACTACGGGGTAGGGGTTTCTTGTTCTTCTAGGGATTCTTGTTCTTGGGAGGTTTCTTCGGGCTTTGTACTACGCTCTAACATCGGCATCGTCCCAGATTTTTCGAAGTCTAGCACTACCGATCCCGTACTTCTTCTTTGTTTCGTCGGCCGTAGCCTTCCCGCGGGTGGAAATAATTTCTCGAATATTTTCCGGAGACAAGTAGGTTTTTGGCATGCTTGCAAACGCTTCTATCTAGATAGGGAACATTTGTCCAACATGGAATTTCCAAATTGTCCAAAATACTTGTTCAAGATGTTCGGAAAGGTCAAAATGCTTGTTCGCGAATACCAAGGTGCTCGGGATTCTCCTAGGTGGGAGAGTATGTTTTCCAGGATTCCTATCCTGTCTATCCTAGTGGGTAGAGTAGGAGAATCCCGAGCACCTTGGTAGTCGCGAACAAGCATTTTGACCTTTCCGAACATCTCGAACAAGTATTTTGGACAATTTGGAAATTCCATGTTGGACAAATGTTCCCTATCTAGATAGAAGCGTTTGCAAGCATGCCAAAAACCTACTTGTCTCCGGAAAATATTCGAGAAATTATTTCCACCCGCGGGAAGGCTACGGCCGACGAAACAAAGAAGAAGTACGGGATCGGTAGTGCTAGACTTCGAAAAATCTGGGACGATGCCGATGTAGAGCGTAGTACAAAGCCCGAAGAAACCTCCCAAGAACAAGAATCCCTAGAAGAACAAGAAACCCCTACCCCCGTAGTACACAGGGTGACCGCGCCTGGTTTTGTGGGCCCCACCGAGTTCCCCACAGATCTACTAGAAGATGCCAGCTCGTTCGAAGAATCGACACACCTGTCCGATATGGAGAGACATTTGGAGAACCGGTTGGACGCGCTGGAACGCAGTCTGTTGGACGCGATTTCCGGCGATGCCCGCACGGTCGATTCCGAGTGTGCAAAGAAAGACGAGATGGAGGTGCACGACTCTGGAGAACCGTAGAGAATGCGAAGTGGTGGCTGGGGGTCTCTGTGGCGGCGTACGCGGTCTGCAGACCACTGTTCCCATTCGTGTCTCTAGAGGCTTGTAGACTCTGGAAGAACAAACCAGATCCCGACGCCCAGTTCGTGCACTCCACAAAATCGAATGAAAAAAAGAAAACTCCTAGCGAGTCCATACACCCTGGCGACCCTTTCTACATGGAGTAGCCGTTTTTGGGGAAAAAGGTAGCCGAAACCTTGGTAGCCTCGACCAAATCTCCGCTTTCTATACTGTAGTTCGTTGTAGTTCGATGTAGTTCGATGTATTTGGGTTTTTTGGAAATCCGTTCCCGATTTTTCGTGGGTGTTGGGAGTGTCGTGTGGTTGCCGAAACGGTGGTAGCTGAAACTTTTTTTTCCGCCCTAGTAATTTTTCAAAACACGAAGGGGGAGTAGGCATAATTTTAATTTTTCAAAACACGAAGGGGGAGTAGGCATAATTTTAATTTTTCAAAACACAAATGGGTGGTATCATTTCTGGTCGCCTCTTGGAGACAAATATTTCTACACTTTTCCCAAAAGTCCAAATGTGGACAATTGGGTGGTATCATTTTTGTTTGCCTCTTGGGAGACACATTTTTTCTTCGACTTTCCCAAATGTGTCCAAATACACAAATGGGTGGTATCATTTCTGTTCGCCTCTTGGGAGAAAATAGCCGACCTCTCTCTACATATCTGTCCAATCGGTCTCATCGTCGTCGCTGTCGATGTTCGCTCCATCCCGCAGTCTAGCCACCTCCTCCTCCAACACTGCCACCCTCCTCTCCAGTACCAGGATCCTCTTCCTGGTCGCAGCCTTCTTCTTGCTACCCTCCGTGGTGTTTTGGAAAAAACAATCTTCTGGCCCCTCGGGACACCTGTTCGAGCGATGTTGCCAGAGAGTCTTGTAGGTGGCAAACTTCCCTCCACATTCGGGACACTCTCTCGTGGGAGGTCTGCATGGGTTCTTGCGACCCATGTGTCTTCGAAAATTTGCGGGCTTGTCGAAACCCTTTGCCGCATGTTTCGCATTCCTTGTATGGCATTTTGGATCGATTTGGCAAAATTGTTTGTCTATTCCAATGGGAAACATATCTTCAATTGGGCGTTCGATTGTGGATGTGGAAAACAGAAATTGTTTTTGGATGGCAGATCCATTTTGGAAAATCGGGTGTGGATCGATTCTGGAATCGGGGCGCATCCCATGTGGAAAACAGGTTTGGTATTCCAGAAATTGTTGGCTTGTATTTGGGGGTGGTAGTACGATTGTGGATGTTTTCGTCCAAAATGTGGATGGGCCATTTCTGTTTGCCTCTTGGGAGACAAATTTTTCTTCTACTTTCCCAAAAAGGGATTGTGTGTGCAATTCGTATCCACAATTGGGTGGTGGTAGTACGATTGTGGATTTTGTGTCCCAAATGTGGATACGAATTGGGAGGTGGTAGTACAATTGTGGATTTTTCGTCCCAAATGTGGATACAATTGGGAGGTGGTAGTACGATTGTGGATTTTGTGTCCCAAATGTGGATACAACTTTCCCAAAAAAAAATCCAACAAACAAAAGTACTCCCCAGCACACTCGAAAAACAGGTTTTTTTTCACTTTTTTTTCTCTTTTTCGAAATATCGGAGTCAGAATAATATCACCTGCGCTGGTGGTTTTGTTGCCTGTATTGCGGCACCCAACGCCAACATTTGTTTTTTGTTGGGGACTACTTTTCATATTTGACCAAAAACACGTTTTTCGATACTGTTGGGAGCTGTAACCAGGGTCAATAATGCTTCCCAACCTTGGTGGTATCATTTTGAATCCCTATATACTACTCGCGGCCATTTCGGATTAGCGACAACTTCCATTTTAACAAATCTGAAAATGAGCAACGCATAGACCATTCCACGAAGTTTGGCCCACATCAGTGAAGATGTTGAAAAAGTGTGGACGGACGACGACGACGGACGGTCGAAAAGCGGTAACAATAGCTCACTTGAGCCTTCGGGTATTAAGGGTATGTGATTGATTGGTGGTTTTAACTGCCTATCAACAGCTAAGGTCATTTAAGGCCATGCCAACGGGTTGGAATTATTGAATATTGGTGTTTAACGGCCTATCAACAGCTAAGGTCATTTAAGGGAAATTCCAAAATCAATATTTACAGAAAATATTCAGCCCCGAAATTAGAATATCCTGACCTGGTGTCAAGTTCATTCCACACCAGTCACTTTGCTCTAACCCCAAAAGTAATAGGACTAGCTCTAATATTATTACTTTCTCAATGGGGCATAACAGAATTTAGCTGTCACGTATCGAAAGCCAAAATGTACAGGAGGGCCAAACCATGTACAGAGTGGCCTGCGGTTCTCTTACCAGGCGAATTGCAATTCCTGGAGCGCAGGATTGCAATTCGCGTTCCCATTAATTGCAATTGGACCGCAATCGGACTGCAATCATGTGACTGCGGTCCAAAGAGTTGGTTACGGAATTGCAATACCTATAGCGCAGTTAGCGCTGCGCTCCGCTTTTAATTGCAGTTTACGCTACTTTTTTTCTTTAAGCTGCGAAAGAATGACCGCTTTACGCTGCGCTCTGCGGTCAAACTAGCGGACCGCTCTGCTTGACCAATGCGGCAATAAAATCGAAATAGTTGACAATCGTATCCGTGTTCCAATCCAAAATGTTATCCCATCAATTTCAATCAAAGTGACTAGAAAGTCAGCGGTATTGGTGATCTGTTTTTTTGGTGCGCAAATATAAATCGGCGGGTTATTGCGAGACAAACAGTGAAACCTTGACCTTGACAATTTCTTGGACAAAAGAAAATGTCGTCACTACCGTTCCGAATATCAAGAACACATTAATAGACACAACCCTACTCACAATATATTTATTTTCATATAAAATCAAATTATAATGTGTTTGCGTTTTGTTTACCTTTTCGTCGGTATCAAATTACGTTTTCCTATTCTGTTAACATTATTTCGACGCGATCCTATAGTCGGCATGACAATTTCTGAGATCAACACAACTTTTCATAATGTCTTTCAATTTCAAGCTGCAAGGAGACTGTGAATTGCATATTAACCATAATAACATGGTGAAAATATTGATAATAATTTTAAAAAAAAGCATATTTTAATTTTCGAAACCTGATCATAAAAAGAAAAATTGATTTTGGAATTAGATTTATATTACTGCAAACGTTCTGTTCTGGCTGTTGATTTCTATTGGCCCGAATCAAATTTTGTGAAGATAATATTTATTCCGGTGATAACCATTTCTTTAAAATAAAACGGTTTACTTGTGTCACAGAGTGAGAAAGATAAATAACGGCCCGGAATCGAACCAGCGACCTCATGTTTACCGTACCATACCCATGGCTCTACCTAGCAAGCCAACAATGCACAGATCATACACACTTCATCCTCATAGTCAGTTGCGTACTGTGACATTCTTCTCCGCCAAATTGAAATTCGTCCTCGAATTCCATGTTTAATTTTTGTCTCCGAATTCCATATGTTTGGGTACAATTTTAGGGAGTATTTATCAGTCGCGGTCCTTCGTTGGGCAACAATTGTCACTGGGCAGAAATATGTCCACCCAGAATTCCATATTTGTGGAACATTTCTTCATCAGTCACGACTCCACGTTGGGAGTAGTTGCGGCAAGTAACTGCAAAATACTCAATTATCGTCCGTACCCAGAGTTACGGTGCTCCATAGGTTTTTCCTGCAGAGTACCGAATCTTATCTCATTCGCGCTTTAACTGTTAATTGTGACATATTTTGCTGAAATTTTTACACAGAAATGAATAAGTATAACATGACATTTCTTTCAATTGAAAAATACAGAAAATATGTCGCAATTAACAGTTGAAGTGCAAATCAGATGTGATTTGGTACTTTGCAGGGGAAACCTACGGAGAGCACCATAACTCTCGGTACGGACGATGCGGGAGTATTATGCAGAGTTACTTCCCGCAACTACGTTGGGCGCTAAATGTCACAGGGTGAAAAAGATGCGCACCAGCCCGGAATCGAACCGGGGATCTCTGGTTTACCACACCATCGCTCTACCTACTGAGCAAACTGGGCACAAATACACACTTATTCACCATAGTGATCACTTCATTCAACCAAAAATTCACAAGTTAGAAGCTATGCCAAATTATTACAGTCAACGTCACATATTATGCTCTTGGCGACATTAGCGGAGTCCGACACAAATTTGTCCATCAATTTGATCAAATAAACAACGGAATCTGACAGATAACACTACGACGGCGCATGGAAACATCATTATTCTGGTACTTGGAATCAAAATGATGGATATTAAAGGTACATGCCCACGCAGCAGGTTACACTGTACTACTACTTTACATTTTCTGTCATGCCTTATATGAGCCATTTGTTTACCTACTAACGAGTTATTTTTAATTACGGCGCGTGTTAATTGGTGTTAAATCGCATTTTATATGCCGCGACCAGAAAGGGTATTTTCCGACCTCGTGCTATTTATACCAACACGCGTCACGTGACACGGTCAATCATATCACATCTTTGACATGCGCAGTGAAGTATCGGAAGTTGAGAAGAAAAATCTCTGTTCGAGTCCAAATCCAAATCACGTAACTCTTTCCATTTGGTGATCTGGTCGCCAATATTAACCACTCTCTCTCTCTCTCTGTACTGCCTGTCACTCAGATATTTCGCCTTTTTTTTGGCCGACGCCTTTTCATACAATTTCCGTCCTGGGCGTTTCGACATGTTGATATTCTTGTTTACATATTGGGAAGCCTACTGGCGCACGTAGTATACTGCGCATGCGCACCGCAAGACGTGATATGAAAGTCGTCGTCCCCGCACATTATCAAAATAGACTGTTACCGCCGCGCGTCGCTAACAGTAAATTGATAATTAATAAATGATTATATTTGTATAGCGGGCACTGGTAATTTTTAGAACTGGTGGAATAGTGACATAATTATACACTTATTTAATTCCTATAAAGAACATTTTGTGCCTACTGAGTGGGCATGTACCTTTAAGATCAATATGTGAGGCGCTGACAGAACCTTTAACATTTTTTATCACGATAGCAGCTACAGGGACTGTTGGACGCATTTATTTAGAGAAACAAGAGATTACAACCCGCATTGGATAATATACTAAGTGACATTTTGTTCTAACGTACACCAACATAGAGGATTAAATTTGCGACAATGTTGGATTCTGGATTTTGTGGACAGGTGACAGAAATCGGAGCTGGATAAGAACCGACAGACGTGATTCTGAATATGCGTGCTTGGTCTGTGGTTATTCTTGCAGATCATGTCATGCATGTTTTAATTTCACGTCATGTCAAAGTAGAACTATTGAACATAATGAATAACTTTAATATTTTACACCAGAATTAAAGTTCATTCATCGTCTGATGTGTAACTGATGAATTAAGGTAAGTTACTTGTATATGACAACCTTTGCCTCACTAATTTTTATGCCCCACCACGATAGTGGAGGGGGCATTTAGTGTTACCCTTGTCCGTTCTTCCGTCCGTCACCAACCTAGTAACTCGTAAAACTTTTAAACCGTAATAGCTACAGACCTGAAACTTGGTACATGTATGTTTAATTCGACCCCATGGTCATGGATTATCTCCCCCTTTTCAAGTTAGAATTTTCAAGTTAGATCTTTTAAACCCTAATAGCTACACACCTGAAACTTGTTATGTAGTTTCCTTATGATGAGTAGACATGCGAAGTTTATTTTGATTCGACCCCCGAGTCATGGATTATCTCCCCCTTTTTGAATTAGAATTTGAAAATTTTTCCTTGTAACTCGTAAAACTTTTGTAATAGCTACAGCACTGACATTTGATATGTAGCTTCCTTATGATGAGTAGATGCGGAAAGTTTAATTTGATTTTTGATTCGAACCTCGTGTCATGGATTATCTCTCCCTTTTGGACACTGAAATTTTGCCTTGTTTACTATCAAAGCGATATGTGGGGTATCCGTGTTCTATGAACACATTTTCTAGCTTAGTTATCTCCCTTTGTTTTTTCGCGCACTGATTTGTCCAGAGCATAACGCGAACACCCTTTGCAATATTTTTTATGAAACTTAACACATGCATAGGTCTCACTCTCAAGGGACAGTGCGGAGCTAGCGTTAAAGGTACATGCCCACTCAGTAGGCACAACATGTTATTTATTTTCTGGCAGGTAAACAATCATTTACCATTACCCACGTATTTTTTGGCATTACTATACATTTTATATCACAAGAAAATTTCCACATTGATATCAGGGACGATAACCGTGTTTCCTTAAAATGATAACGGACATTACTATTTATTCTCTGTATTTATTTTTTGATGTGTAATGATCATACTTTATAATTTGTTCAATTTTTTTCAGTTGATGCATTTAATTAGTATAAATAATTATAAAATATCATGCCCCATTTGCACATGGAAATACTGATACCACCGCGCGTCACTATCAGTAAAATAAATATTACCAAATGATTATATCTGTATAGCGGGCACTCGTAATGTTTATAACTAGTGGAATAGTGACAATTATACACTTATTTAATTCCCATAAAGAGCATTTTTAGCCTACTAGTGGGCATGCACCTTTAAAAAGGGGTTGAACAATTTTTGTCGCGACCGCCTGCGGACAGTGCGATATAGTCTGCGCATAGACGTCCATTCGTAGTTTTTTTGCCGAGCCTGCTTGCGGAAAGCGAGACTTAGTGATCACAATGACGTCCGTGCGTCAGTCCGTGCGTCAGTCCGTCCGAAATCGGTGTATGTTTTTGAATACCGTATCCTAAGTCACATTGGCTTGCAACATCAAATGCTTATTAGTCATCATCCATATATTCATTCTGTGTCCCACTCATGCGGCCCCTGTGCCCCAAGGTCAATGTCACTTTGAAATTTGTGTTAAAGTTTTTGCATACCTTATATCTCCACAACACTTACTCAGATTTGCTTCAAACTTCAGATAATTCTTTATTATCATCCATATTTTCATATTATAGCCCACGCATGCGACCCACATGCCCAAGATCAAGGTCAAATTACTTTCAAATTTGCGCTAAAGCTTTTACATACCTTAATTCAAACTTCAAATAAATATACTCCGAGACCATCAAATGCCTCGGTGGGCTCGACATGCGGGCCATGGCCAACTGGTTTTTATTTACCGTAGGTTAACGTTTTTAAGAACACTATATCTCAGAAACAGCTTCGCCAATTCACTCGAAGCTTCACATGTGTGTTTATCATCATCCATATTTTCATTCTATGCTCAACCCCTGCAACCCCTGAGCCCAATATCAAGGTCAAATTACGTTGAAATTTACCTCAAAGTTTTTGACATGCCTGCATGTGGACAGTACGATATAGTTGTCACATTGGCCAACATACGTACGTACATCCATATGTACGTCACTTCGTGCGTCCGGTTAAAGTTAGTTTGATTGAAGGTTAAAGTTTTTAAAGGTACATGCCCACTCAGTAGGCACAAACTGTTCTTTATAGCAATTAAATAAGTGTATAATTGTGTCACTATTCCACCAGTTCTAAAAATTACGTGTGCCTGCTATCCATATATACTAATTTAGTAATATTTATTTTACTGATAATGACTAGCGGTGGTATCAAGCTATTTTCATACTCTAATGAGGCATGCTATTTTTAATTATTAATGTTAATTAAAGGTACATACCCACTCAGTAGGCACAACAATTAAAGTTATGTGTATTCTCAGTTATTGTAGGAATTAAATAAGTGCATAATTTTGTCACTATTCCACCAGTTTTAAACATTACGAGTGCCCGTTATATGGATATAATCATTTAGTAATGTTTATTTCACTGATAGTGACACGCGGTGATATCAGGCTATTTTCATAGGCAAATGGGGCATGATATTTTTTAATTACTTATACTAATTAAATGTGATCCCCTGAAAAAATAATGTTTTCGACAGATTATAAAGTATGATCATTGCACATCAAAAAATAAATAGTAATGTCTTGGTAACATTTTAAGGAAACACAGTTATCGCCCCTTATAGCAGTGTGGAAATTTACGTCTGATATAAAATGTATAATAATGCCAATACATATGTGTATTAATGGTGAATTAATGTTTATTTTGCCCGAAAATATATCAGATGATGTCTCTGATATAAAGAACATTGTGTGCCTACTGAGTGGGCATGTACCTTTAAGAACACTATATCTCTGAAACCGCTTCACAAATTGACTCGAAACTTCACATACTGTGTATTTGTCACCCACATTTTCATTAATATTTATATGTGCCCAATGTCACGGTCAAATTACTTTGAAATTTCCCTTAAAGTTTTTGTTGGGCCCGCTTGCAGACAGAGCGATATAGTCGGCACATTGGTGTGCATTCAGGATAAAGTTTTTGGTTAAAGCGTTTTTTTAGTTAACGTTTTGGGGTATACTATCAAAGCCTCGGCGGGTGCGGCATGTTTTTACGTCAACGGGCTAAAGCTTTGTTGCAATACAAAAATTGTTTGTACTATCAAATGCCTCGGCGGGCACGACATGCAGGCCATGGCCATCTAGTTATTATGGCATGCGATTTGATCAGTCGGCTATCGCACCATGACTAGTTTAGCACTTGATCATTCGTCCATCGCACCAGGACTAGTTTAGCACTTGATCAGTAGGCCATCGCACCAGGACTAGTTTATAACTTGATTAGTCGGCCATCGCACCAGGACTAGTTTAGCACTTGATCAGTCGGTCATCGCTCCAGGACTAGTTTAGAACTTGATCAGTCGGCCACGCACCGGATAGTTTAGAACTTGATCAGTCGACCATCTCACCAGGACTAGTATAGCACTTGATCAGTCGGCCATCGCACCGGGACAAGTTTAGCCCTTGATCAGTCGGCCATCGCAGCAGGACAAGCATAGCACTCGATCAGTCGGCCATCAAACCAGGACTAGTTTAGAACTTGATCAGTCGGCCATCGCTCCAGGACTAGTTCAGAATTTGATCAGTCAGCCATTGCTCCAGGAATAGTTTAGTACATGATCAGTAGGCCATCGCACCAGGACTAGTTTAGCACTTGATCAGTCGGCCATCGCACCATGACTAGTATATAAAATGATCAGTCGGCCATCGCTCCAGGACTAGTTTAGCCCTTGATCGGTCGACCATCGCACCAAGGACTAGTTTAGCCCTTGATCAGACGGCCATCGCACCAGGACTAGCTTAGCCCTTGATCAGTCGGTCATCGCACCAGGACTATTAGAGCACTTTATTAGTCTGCCATCGCACCATAACTAGCATAGCGCTTGATTTGTCGCCCATTGCACCATGCCCAGTATAGCACTTGCTCAGTTGGCCATCTCACCATGCCCAGTATAGCACGTGATCAGTCGGCCATGCCGAGTATAGCACTTGATCAGTCGGCCATCGCACCAGGACTAGTAGAGCACTTGATCAGTCTGCCATCGCTCCATAACTAGTATAGCGCTTGATCAGTCGCCCATTGCACCATGCCCAGTATAGCACTTGATCAGTTGGCCATCTCACCATGCTCAGCATAGCACGTCATCAGTTGGCCATGCCGAGTATAGCACATGATCAGTCGGCTATCACACCAGGACTACTTTAGCACTTGATCAGTCGGCCATCGCACCGGGACTAGTTTAGCCCTTGATCAGTCGGCCATCGCACCAGGACTAGTATAGCACTCGATCAGTCGACCATCGCACCAGGACTGGTTTAGAACTTGATCAGTCGGCCATCGCACGAGGAATAGTTTATAACTTGATCAGTCGACCATCGCACCAGGAATAGTTTAGCCCTTGATCAGTCGGCCATCGCACCAGGACTAGTATAGCACTCGATCAGTCGGCAATCGCACCAGGACTAGTTTAGAACTTGATCAGTCGGCCATCGCACCAGGACTAGTTTAGAACTTGATCAGTCGACCATCGTACCAGGAATAGTTTAGCCCTTGATCAGTCGGCCATCGCACCTAGACTAATTTAGCCCTTGAACAGTCGGCCATCGCACCAGGACTAGTAGAGCACTTGATCAGTCTGCCATCGCACCATAACTAGTATAGCGCTTGATCAGTCGCCCATTGCACCATGCCCAGCATAGCACTTGATCAGTTGGCCATCTAACCATGCTCAGCATAGCACGTCATCAGTCGGCCATGCCGAGTATAGCACTTGATCAGTCGGCCATCACACCAGGACTACTTTAGCACTTGATCAGTCGGCCATCGCACCGGGACTAGTTTAGCCCTTGATCAGTCGGCTATCGCACCAGGACTAGTATAGCACTCGATCAGTCGGCCATCGCACCAGGACTAGATTAGAACTTGATCAGTCGGCCATCGCACCAGGAATAGTTTAGAACTTGATCAGTCGACCATCGCACCAGGAATAGTTTAGCCCTTGATCAGTTGGCCATCGCACCAGGACTAGTATAGCACTCGATCAGTCGGCAATCGCACCAGGACTAGTTTAGAACTTGATCAGTCGGCCATCGCACCGGGACTAGTTTAGAACTTGATCAGTCGACCATCGCACTAGGAATAGTTTAGCCCTTGATCAGTCGGCCATCGCACCTAGACTAATTTAGCCCTTGATAAGTCGGCCATCGCACCAGGACTAGTAGAGCACTTGATCAGTCTGCCATCGCACCATAACTAGTATAGCGCTTGATCAGTCGCCCATTGCACCATGCCCAGTATAGCACTTGATCAGTTGGCCATCTCACCATGCTCAGCATAGCACGTCATCAGTCGGCCATGCCGAGTATAGCACTTGATCAGTCGGCCATCACACCAGGACTACTTTAGCACTTGATCAGTCGGCCATCGCACCGGGACTAGTTTAGCCCTTGATCAGTCGGCTATCCCACCAGGACTAGTATAGCACTCGATCAGTCGGCCATCGCACCAGGACTAGTTTAGAACTTGATCAGTCGGCCATCGCACCAGGAATAGTTTAGAACTTGATCAGTCGACCATCGCACCAGGAATAGTTTAGCCCTTGATCAGTCGGCCATCGCACCAGGACTAGTATAGCACTCGATCAGTCGGCAATCGCACCAGGACTAGTTTAGAGCTTGATCAGTCGGCCATCGCACCAGGACTAGTTTAGAACTTGATCAGTCGACCATCGCACCAGGAATAGTTTAGCCCTTGATCAGTCGACCATCACACCTAGACTAATTTAGCCCATGATCAGTCGGCCATCGCACCAGGACTAGTAGAGCACTTGATCAGTCTGCCATCGCACCATAACTAGTACATTGAACGATGGTAGTACAGTTGATCATAATAAGCGAACAATACTAGCTATTGTCAATTGGCTAAATGGTTAATCGAGCCCGGTGCCCGCGGAAGCCTACATTGGCAACAGCTCGGAACCCTGACATGGTGGACAGTACAAAATAAGTAAATCTTATATATAAATTACCACGGACAGACGTAGAGACAGACGGATCTTCAAGCGAAACGCAAGCATGCATGTTTCCATCACGTGCCAACACAGGGTGGGGCAGGTGTAGTTCTAAGTAGGTGTAGTATGTGTACACAAAAAAAAGGATATTGAAAATATCACACTACAATTATAGGCCCAAACACAAGAGCATTATTAGTATTATCACATGACTCTTTCAACCCTAAATAACTGGAATAAACTGTCATGTTAATGTTCTGACCAATCAAATCATTATACAGTGGTTTTCAGACTAGTCCATTTTGAAAATCGTTTTTTGTTCTGTAAAATATGAACATTACTTGCAAAAAGTGCAGATCCCGGTGAGACGGCTCGTTACGATCTACCGTTTGCAAACACCACTTTATATGTATGTATTGTTGAAATAGTTAAACAACATATATATTTTTCGAAAGTTTTATGCAGTTGATAGAGATCAATATGAGCAATGCCCATATACACATCTGTTTCTTTGTCCCTACTTATTTGGTTGTCTACGTCTGGTAATTTAACCTACTTACTTTGTATACAACGGTAAACCCTATATATTACAGTAGCCAATTTCTCTTCCATGACGTGATTATAGGCGCATCAAATACCCGACTGTGAAATTAGCACCGCGTCGCTTGCAGGCTACGTGGAAACTGACAATAGGTTTTCTGCTGTGCTCCGTAAGCAGTAAGTAATTGTATTTTCAAATGGACAATGGGCGAATTCTTCCCTTTGATCTGCAATAATGTACTACATGTCCGTGCCAAAACAGTTGAAATGGCCATTTGCGGATTCTTATTTTGACGGAAATAGTAGTATATAGGGAGTCAAAATGATACCACCTACTGTGGTATTATTTGTAACCCTCTATACTACCCTCACCACCCCCGAAACATAATAAATTGGTTAACGAGGAAATTGTCTCCCGACAGCAAATTTATGAATTTTGGAGAAAAGTCGAAATCATTAATGCAATTTCAATGCGTCCTCGCGCGATAGTTTATATTCAAACACCCCATTTTTCTCCTCCAATATAGCTAATTTATTTCGTAGATCAGCAACTAATTATACCAGCTCTAGTCTACCACGTTCACCTTTAGCCACCTGACAGCGCAGTTGCTTATGTCTACAAATAGTTTGGGCACTAACGAATTTACAAGGGCATCTGGGGCATTGAAATTGCGGGGCGACACAAGGAAATTGTCTACGTCTCGATAGATGCTTTCGTAGATAGTTTTTACGCGTAAACGTCTTACAACAAGTCTCACACTCCATTATATATATGTATTTTTATATATTCAATTGGTCGTGAAAAAAACATGATGTTTTCACGACCAATTGAACAGATAAATTTCATAGGTTATAAGAATAGAAAATATGATAACGCCAGAAATAGAAAGTTTGAGAAGAGAAGCCGAATATCTAGGGATTATTTATAGTAAACGGTTGAGAGTTAGGGGGTTGACAAAGTTGATAAACGCCACAAAGAATGAGGCGTTTATGAAGCGGTTTACCCGCGCCCACAAACGAGGAGCCTTTAAAGACCTCTCACTAGCAGAGGAAGTTGGTAACATAATTCAAAAAGAAAGTATTGCGGGGTTTAGACCTTCAAGCACCAATAATTTATCCCAAATTAGACACACAGGTGATCCAATACCAAATAATAAGAACAAATATATCGTTCGCGCGATAGTGGCAGAAGGTGAAGAAATATTGGGGGCTCATGATGAAACATTGGAAAAGGTAGAAAAGGGAAGACGGGTAGTTACATTATCATTTCGTAAAAACATTGACTTCAACGAGTCTGAACGCATGTCCGATAAACTCGCTCGATATCTAACAACAAATTTTTATTTGAGATATTTATATTCTTACAAGCTAGAACATATGGACTAAAAATACTAAAATGGAAAACTATATAATAATGCACAAAAATCTCGGTAGCGAACCACTATCATCAATGAAAACCGTTAAAAAATGGCTGTCAGATAAGGAGCAAACACGAATAATGTCCGATAAAATAGACAGACATAATACAAAGTGGAAGTTTGTAAGATGGGTGGAGGTTTTCGTAAAGTTAATACAGGGCAATAGTGGAATAGATTTGGGACTACAATCTAAAGAAGCAGCGGTAGGAGAACTTCCAGAATGGCTGAAGAATAAAAAAGGTATATATTCTTTAGATAAGTATAATGACGACCTTTGTCTGTTCAGGTGTCTAGCTATGCATATGACAGGTAAAAGACCCGACAGATGTACAGAAAAGGCGAAATAACTTAGTAAGCAATATTTTGGTAGTAATGTGGTTTCACCAATTCCTTTTGCAGATCTGAAAAAGGTTGAAGAGTTTTTTAAAATCGGTATAGAAGTATATCAACCCACCGAATGTAAACGTATGGTGGTTGAAAAAGGTACCAGCGCACTATAAGGCAATAGGTAATAAAACCAATGACAATAGGACTGTTTAATAATCACGCATTTCTGATAAAAAAAAACTTAAAAACCTATCTATAAAATTTACGCCTGCGATAATTGCAAGCAGAAATTCACGAAAGCGAGTAATATGAAGAGACAGGGACCAAAATGTATGAAAGGTGAGACAAAAGTAGTATGTGATGGTAATTATTTAGAGCGCCCGCGTTCGTCGTTCGAGAAAGCGTTCTACCCAAAAAGTTCTAACAGTTATGGGGCGATCGTTGGATGTATCTGTGGAAAAGCGCGAGGGAATTCACATTCACCACGAACAGTGTGGACACGGGGGTGAAAGATGGATTTTAGGAGCTCCAGTAGATGGATACTGTCCAGAAACCAATACCGTATATCAATATCACGGCTGTTACTGGCCACGGGTGTGAGATCATGCAAAGCATAGAAAAGAAGAACGCGCATCCACTATGAGAAGAGATACATTTATTAGAAGAAGCAAAGAATTCAACCTAGTAGTTATGTGGGAATGCGAATTTCACAGAACTGGTAAAGACATAAAGATCGGTTGCGACACTACTCTTTATCCATATCAGATAGTATACGATTTTGAGGCATATCTCAACCCAGAATTTGAAACTCTCGTTAATAATCTAGAGTACGAAGCCGAGCACGTTCCGGTAAGCGTTAGTATAGGAGATAATTTCTCAGGAACAGTAACTCATATTTGTGATAAAGATCCGCAAAAACTTATGGAAAAAAATTCGTAGAAGATTTGAAAGTCAGGGGAAAAGCTATAAGAGAAGAAGTGTGGTCAAGATATGGTTTAATACAGAACATTTACGTAAAAACCAAATCGCCAAGATCGAACAGTGGATAGAGCAAGTACCGGTTATAGGTTTTAACAGCAGTAAGTACGATTTAAACTTAATAAAGAAATACCTAGTAGGCGAACTGGCATCAACAACAAAGAAAGTAATGGTCGGAAAATCGTTGCAAACGCAACAATATTTCTATTTATTCCAGAGTTTAGATTTCTTGATGTAATACTTTATCTAGGACCCGGTGTAAGTTACGATAGTTGGATAAAAAGCCTACGAATGCAAAAGGACAGAAATCATTCTTTCCTTATGAGTGGTTCGATTCTCTCCAGACAAACTGGATTACCCAGGACTACCGGATATAGAGAATTGGTATTCCAAACTATCTGGGAAAATGTTAATAGATGAAACAGAATTAAGTAAATGTCGTAGAATTTTCGAAGAAAATAATATGAAAAACTTTCAGAGATTGGTTGAAATATTATAACGATTTAGATGTAGCACCGTTCCTAGAAGCGGTGGAAAGAAATGTGTGAATTTTATAAACACAGAGGTGTGGATATTTTCAAAGATGCGGTAACACTACCTGGAGTAGCTATACAATATTTATTGAGAGGAACCATTAAAGAACAAAAATCTTCAAAGACGATTATACCGGAGGATGCTCTATATGCACCAAAAGAAGAAACATACGAAATGATGAAGGACGCTCTATTTGGCGGTCCATCAATAGTATTTACACGATATGCAGAAGCTGGTGTTTCAAATATTAGAGTGGGTTCCAAAACCTTGCAAGGCTGTTTTGGGGTACGACGCAAACGCGTTATATTTATCTACGTTAAATAAAGAGATGCCGTGTGGGAGAGAAACTATACACCATATAGATACCCCACATAACCCTAAATTTATTAAAAAGTTTTGTAAAAGAGTTTTATCTGGAGACTGGTTTGGGTTTGCGGAGGTGGATATAGAAGTTCCACACAACTTAAAAGATAAGTTTTCTGAAATGTCCCCAATATTTATAAACAGAGAAGTAGAGGTTGATGAAGTTCCCACACACATGTTAAAATATTTAAAAGATACTGGCCGAACGAGAGGAGATGGAAAAAAATTGGTGGGATCTATGACCGCCACTAAGGTATTGCTGTACGCGCCACTGTTGAAATGGTATTTAAAACACGGCCTAGAAATAACTGGAGTTCATCGTGTTATAGATTATATTAGCGGAAAACCATACGAATGGTTCGCAAAAGAAGTTACAGCCGCAAGACGAACGGGTGATGTAGAACCAAATAAGAAACCAGTAGCCGACATAATGAAATTACTAGGAAACTCGTGTTGTGGAAAAATGATAGAGGCAACGGAGAGACATTTAAATACGACATATACACAAAACGAAACCTGTGTTGACAAAGCATTAAGATCTGCATTCTTTGGCGATTTGGAAGAGACAGGAGATGCGTACGAAATATCTTCAAGAAAACCCAGGTGTGCGGTAAAGAGACCATTCCATTGTGGAATAGCGGTTTATCAACTAGCTAAATTGAGAATGTTGGAATTTTACTACGAATTTCTAGACAAATACGTAAAAAGAGAAGACTTTGAATTAATACAGATGGATACGGATAGTATGTATAGGAGTTAGTGGAAAAACGATAGAGGAATTGATTAGACCTAACTTACTAGACGGGTTTAAAAGAAAAAGAAAAAAGAAATGGTTGGCTTGGGATAAATGGAGCGAAAGAGAGCCCGGACTTTTCAAAATGGAATTTAGCGGAGATAGGGCGATAGCGTTATCTAGTAAGTGTTATTTTATAGAAAAAATTAATTCTATTAATAAAAACTCTGCGAAAGGAATGTCCAAGAGAACCAACAATTTAAATTGGGATAGATATAAACGAGTACTAAGTGAAACTACAGAAGATGGAAAACACATTATAGATGTAGCACAAAATAGGGGATTTAAAATGAAAGACGGCGTTATGAAAACGTACTGTCAACAAAAATTAGGACTCTCGGCATACTACCATAAAAGACGTGTGTTACCAGACGGAATACATACAGAACCTCTCTAATGATTTATTTAATAATTTTGAAAAAATTAAGAAAATTGCAATCTAAAGACTCTGATGATCCGGGGGTAGCTGGGTGTCAGCAGGCACCGCAAGAAGTTCTTCGCGAACAAACCCTCGAGTTGGCCCATCATCCAAATAGTAGAGCACGGGCTCATCGGGCTTGGTAATAGATCGATCTAGATGATATACATTGAGAGACCACACGGGATCAGTCGCGCGGCGGCTGCCACCTTCGAGCTCTCCCGGTTGATAGAGGTACCGGACGTCAATATCCGATGGAAGCTGTTGCTCCTCTAAACCAACGGGTCGCCCGCGCGAGACGGCAGAGGGCTCGCTCGTCACCCTTTTAAACTTGATAGCATCTACAGGCTTCTTACCTATCAATCTTGTCACCTCTCCGTTCAATGCGGAGACCACGGCGGGCAGTCTGGCCACCCACTCGGTCGATCGCGAATGAGGGTCTACAAGTTCTTTGGCGTATTGGTGTCCGAACAGTCTCTCAGCCAGGGTTCGATTGAAGCGCTCCACTATCCCCTGGTCCCGGTGGATGTTGACGCGGCCGCGTCTGACAGAAACGTCGTGCTTAGACAATAGATGAGAGACCGCGCCCATGAACTCACGGCGGGATCGACCTGGAGAAGATTCGGCCATTTGAGAGGACTCCTCTTATATATTCGGGAGAGAGCCTCGGCCACCTCCTTAGACTCTTTAGTGGCCAACGGCTCAGCCCCCTTATAACGACTCGCTACGTCAACGACTGCCAGCGCGTACTTGTACGTCTTACGACCGACGCGATCGTGAGGGAGAAACAGGAGATCCGCTTGGTTCGGCACCGGCACGTCGAATTTCGGGCGCGGAATATTGTGAGGCGCGGGTAAATAGATCTGCCAGATGGCCTGCTTGTTGAGCCATTCCTTGACAGCGTTTTCTGAAACCTTGGTCGCCGCCGCGGGGTTCTTGATGGCAGCGAGTCCCTTCCAGTAGCCGCGGGGGCTATAGTACGCGTTCGCTAGCTTGCGCGTTAGGCGAACCGATAGTTTTGTATTAAGTTTGCGCGTGTTCATCTTATGCGATGTATTCTAATATATCGGACAATCTCCAACATGCCCTCGCCAGATCGTCCGGTAACTGCGTCGATAATAATAAACCTTTGTTGGAAGTACAATCGTGATTGGGGGTTAAGTTCTGAAGGAACTTGGGAAAATCTAATCCCCAGGATTGGTGGAGGATCTAACATCAGCTTTGCGAAAAGGGTGGCCGCTTTTTAGCCCCCGCGTCTCGAGAGAATCTTGGGCCAGACGAATCATACCCTTTGCACCAGCTATGCGGTGTTTAAGGGCAGTGTAGCCTACATCAATCATAGCAAAATAAAGTTCGTCAACTGACATCGTTCTATATATATATATATTTATAAAAAAAATTATTTAAAATCAATTAATTTAAAATCTCGATCGAATATAGTAGCCGACGAGACCCACCACACCCATTCCCACGACGATGAACGCGATCTCGCGGTCTTTTTGGGGCTCTGACGGTACATAGAAATCTGAAAGTTGGGGCTCGCGATCCCAGCGGCGCGAGACTTTTCTGCGGATATGCCAGCGCGTACTCGCGGTTGGCTTCTTCAACGTTCTGAAAGTTTGCCTGCGTGATTTTCACGGCGAAGCTCTTCATTGACCCAGTCCAGATGGGCGGTTCGTTTTTTCGACCACGCTTCCTTTGCGCTATTGAGTTGTTCTACAGCTAAATCGTGACGCTTACGCTCCTCATCCACGTTCGAACTTCTCTTTTATTTTAGAATATAAAGTTGCTACCGCTGAACGCCAATGCGTTTACAAGCGCACCAGCTACTATTACTGCGATTGAAGCCATTTATTTCCATATATTAACTGGTAGAATTCCAGCTTTAACTAGATAAGCTCGGGTCCAAACTTGCGGCCGCTACATCTAGGTCGCGAGCCCTACGTCTCTCAACAGTAAAGTCCAATTTTGGAGCGGATCCTCCTAGGGCCATCTTTGATTAGTCGAGCATACCCGATACTGAAACCCGATATCACCACGGCGTGATAAAGCGCATTCACTAACATTTTACCATCTTGTTCAGCCATTATTATTGCATATAAAAGGGGTCGCGATCAATGTTTAAATGGGGCGCATTCCAAAATCGCGATTGGTGTTTCGTAACTTTCTTCTGAACACTGGGCTGGTTGTTTTTTCGATAATAGGGGGTATTTCCACACGCACAGGGCACCAACAACTGCCAGATCACCACCAACAACCCAACTCCAATTCACGAATTTGGGTTCAATCGGATTCGCCCAACCTCGATTGGGTGTTGAGTGTGCTTCCAATTCGTGAATTGGGGGTGTTGTTGTACTCAACTCTGTCTTCAGATGTTTTGCTGTCTCCGTCCCAGATTGCAACGACTGTTTAGCCTCTCGAAGCTCGGCGAGTATTTTATATCTTGTTTAACTTTTCGGGTGGCAGCCGCCGCCCGCCCAGCTGCCTGTCTTTTGGGATTTTTTATATGCGGTATGTCATCCAGTGGCGGAGTAACACTCGGGTTCGATTGGGTTGGAGCAATCGGGTTCAACTCCGTCACTCTCGCGGGTGTGTCTTGTGTCATCATTTATGATATTAATATTAGGGCTTATAGTTCGTGGGCATATATGTCCAAATTGACAGTGTTTACCCGTGGTCAACGCGGTTGTCAGCGGAGCTAAGTACATTCCAAACTTGTGATAAATTGAGCAGCAGGCTGTTCTAAGAGTGTGACCTATAAAAGGTTCAGTCTCTAGATCGTCAATCAATCCCGCGGTGTTTGGTATAGGGAGAAGTATACTAACGGCGGTTGCGTACAAATGAATAGCCGCCGATCCGAGAGTTTTTGTCATCTCCGCACCTAACCTAGATTCGTATCGCGCCATACATTTTATCGATCTCCGCATCTGACATCTTATCCACCTGAAAAACTGAGAGACGCCTACCGAGATAATGCTCCGATTGTCCCCAGCAACCAGCGCAGCTAGCCGCTCTCGTCGCGCCGCATTTTCATTTTCATTCGGAGTCGTTGCACTCAACCCAATACCAACGGCCGTTGGTTGATTGATTCCGATTGCTCTGTCGGATCATTATCTGTGTTGGCAGTCGGAGTTGAGGTTTCTTCTATTAGCTGATCGAGAAGTTCGTCGCAGTTCATTTTTTCTTAAAATTAATTTAACTATTCTAACAACTCTCATCACTTTAACATATTGCCAAGCGCACCACCCGATACTTATGATCACCATTATGCTCGCAACAAAGCTCGCAGCGGAGCACCAAATTGTTAACATTGTTAACCATTGTCAGCATTTGTTCAACATTTGTTCAGCATTTGTTCAGCATTGTTCAGTAATTGCTAAGCATTGTTAAGCATTGTTCAGCATTGTTCAGCATTTGTTCAGTAATAGCTAATTAATTATAGAATTAATTGATAACTTCGTAAGAAGTTGGTTGATCAGTCTTTAGCAAAAGCTTGGCGTGCTTAGTTTCCGAGTAAAGCATCTGTCGAACCTCCAGGCGCTCCTCGCGCGTTGGGATAACGTCATTCTCTCGAAGACAGTCATCGAATGAGTCTCGGTCCTTGCAATGAAAGAGGGCGACCCATTTCGTTTGCTCGCGCAGATCCTTGAGGACGGCGTTGTACTTTTGAGTGGATATCCATACGCTTTGCCTAGCATGGCGGCCAGAAAATGCGAGCTCGGAGAGCATGTCCTTCTTTTTGGTCATCGCCGCCTTGGCTGAGCAATCATCAATCACGTATAGGGTGGGCTCACCCTGGAATTTTTGGTATAAACCACGCAACCAATCGTGAAGACCTATCACCTAGGGTCAATAACGTAAACCTCAGGGTCGGTCCATATCCACGGGCGCCGCTGATAAGTATCGTTGTGGCCGCACTGTGGGACACAGGATCACAATATGACGAAAGGCATCGCGGTAGGAGCCCTCGAGCAAGTCTAGGATGAAAACCATTTTTCCACATCCTGTCTGCCCACATATTATGGCAGAGTGGGCATCTCCAATCGTGAATTGGTATTGATTGTTAATTTTCTTAATTTTATCAAATTTATTAATTAATAAATCGTTAGAATGCTTGCTAATTTTCTTAAAATTAATTACTAAATCGTTAGATTTAGTAGAGTGCTGAGACGTATCGACCATCTTCGATGTTGAGTTGTGCGTCTGTAATTATATATAAGTACATGTTCAATGGCCCGGCTCCGTCCGCCTCTTTGGTTATCTGGATCGTCACACCCTCGCTAGCGTTCTCAACTTGGCGTCCGCTGCCGTGTATTTGGTCGTCGTCGCTGGCTCGCATGTCTAGCCATAACGCGTATTTGGTATTCAGGAACTTCGCGAGGGAGACGGCCGAGAGATGCAGGTATTTGGCAACCGCTGCAACCTCCGGAGAGCGCTTAGAGCCGGCAGCAAACTGCTTTCTTACTCCGTCCCACTGCTGGTGCGCGCGAAGACCCGCGCTGTAGAGTTGATTGGGGACTCCCTCGATCGTCACCTCTACCTTCGTGATTTTGGGGTTATAGAATTTGTCGATTTTTCTAGCACCGAACGCGAACCGAGCATCCTCGAACAACATCAGTATACCTTTCATCGAGCGGGCGGGTACGTTGACGTTAATATTCCACAATGTGTCGCCTTTGTCTTTGGTCATCTTGCGATGACGAAGAACTCGGTCGTAAAGTATGGCAACGCGCCCGGCGTACTTGGTTCTGATCAATCGCGCGAGTTCGGGCATCGTGACCATGTCGTACTCCAGCGAAACATTATCGATCGTATACGTCGATAACTTGTCGCTGGCTATGAGAACTCGGCCGTAGTCGTTGAACGTTAGTTCGTATTCGAGGCGGTCAGCCAAAGCGCTCTGATAGTAGGGCATGTGACTCTCCAGCAACTCAAAGTCGAGCGGGATGTAGAAGCGGTTGCCGTAAGCGCCCGAGACCGCGTTGTCGCTCGCGTTGTTATCTACCTTGTTACCAGCCCCGATTCTAAGTTTGGTTACGTTCTTATTTTTGCTGGTGTCAATACCCTGATAGACAGCGTTTTCGCGCTCTTGCGCCGTCATCCATAGGTCCTGATAACAATGGTAGACGTCGCTGTCATCGATCGACATCACCTCATTACCAGAAATATTTATCATGGTCTTTATCATACTATGGCGCGACCCAGGTTCTGAACGACGGTTCGGTTCTCGTCCGTCGACGTAAGCGAAATAGTGAAAGCGAGGCGAACAGTCCCCGGCACAATGACGTCGTTAGCTCCGAGGTTGGGGAAGCGGACCAAGAGCTGCTGGTTCTGGTCGATCGTCGATGGGTTGTTCGTAATAACGACACTCTGTCTCCCGCCTTTTGCCCCGAGGGGCTTACGCAGTCTGCGGTATGGATTGAGTTTGCGACCGTATTGACTCGAAGACATAATTTAGTGAAACTATATTAAACCCGTATGGTTTTGTCTTTAATACATAATTAATTTTAAGAAATTATAAATATGGCTGATTACGATATTGACATGTATGAAATCGGCAGAGACGATTACCTCGATGGTGATGATGATGATTATAATGACGAAACGCCCTTGATACAGCCTCCAGTTCCAATCCAATCGCAATCGGGGGAATTAGGTGGCGCTACCAACGCCATTAGTCAAAGTCGGGAATTACTCGAGGGAGCCATAGACGACTACTACAACAATTTGGCAGACAAAGGTGTGGTCCCATCTGTC
>CM055273.1:94019965-94085744 GCA_029237695.1 Conchocele bisecta | reverse complement strand
GGTCCCATCTGTCGGCCGCGACTACTCCAAGTTCGAATTGGATATGCGTGGCAGATTGCGACTAAAAGCATCAAATGTACCGATCGTCAACACGATGACCGGTAAACCCCTAGCGCTGAGCACCATTGCAGGAAACCGGGGCGGTGGTGAAATCATAAGAAACGAACTAGGATTTCCAGATTGGACGCGTGGTAAAACAATTATGTCGACCCGCGCTGTAGAGGCCCTACAGTCTACCAACGAAACGATGGCGAAAACGGCCGCCGATATCGAAACTGTTGAGCTCAGCGAACTCCCTCAAGTAGCCACCGACGCTATTAACACGATGGAGACCACGTTCGGCGAAAACGAAATACTCGACGATGACCCACTGTTACCTCTTCTCGAACTCTGGGGCCTCGATAAGGTTATGCAAACGGTCCGGGGCGAACTGATCCTTAACCTCTCCAAACTCTCATCGCTGGATGAACTTATCACGCTAGAAGAAATAAAAGAAAATTGAGAAGCCCGTGGCGATAGAGAATCTACCGAGCGGATCACCGAACGCCTGCGGTCGTTGCGGGACGAAAGAGAAGCTCGCTTGGAGGCTGCCTCGACTAACCGTGAGACACTCCGCACCCAAATAAGTCGGATCCGCGAAACAATCTCGAGGGTCCTGCACGAGGAGACGACACTCGGTGAGCGTCTTCGCACTCTGTTCAGAGAACAGGGTGTCACGATAGCAAGCATCCTCGTTGCTATCAGCATGACCATATCGACCATAGTTCTAGCTTTCACTGGTGGTGCGGCGCCACCACCCGTGCCAGCACCCACACCACCACCACCCGCGCCATCAGGCGGAGCCAAGGAGTAGGTAAAAAAACAACTAAAAGCCCTCGCCAGTCTCCTGGCTAAATTAGCCGAAAAGGCGCCAAAATACCTGGGCTTTAATCGTGGCAATCGCCGGTCTCCTACTATTCTTCGCCAGAGAGTTCCTAAAACCAAAGCGTAAATAATCCGATCGCCACGAGGGCAACGACGAGCGCTAATTTCTCCTCCTCGTGTGTTGTGCTTCCAAGCTCGATTGGTGTTTCAACATTGTTGATGATTGGATTGGGGGAACTCGATTGTGCATCCAATTGACTAATTGGGGGTACTGGGTTCGATTGTGTTGAGGGATGTGTATCCATTTTGTGTTTTGGGGGTTTTATGAAATCGGTTCCACTTACAACTCCGCTCCCGATCATGTTGGGGGGTGCGCTTGATGATATCCGTGTTCACGTTACCGTTGCGGCCGATTTTTTGATTGGCGGTGGCGATTACGATCTGATTATTGTAACCGTCAACCGGGTCGTCTCGTAGTATCATATTGCTCGGCGCCATATAAAGACCTATTCCAAATACATAGTCTACTGGAGTGCTGGCATTCTGCAAAAACGTCTTGATAATTCTGGATCGCCTTCTCCAGATCCGCCCTAGCTGAGATGGCGTCCTCTACAAGTGCCAAGAATTGTTTTTGTGCATCAAACGCCGTTCCCGTGCCCAGTATAGAACTGCGAGTTTGCTTCTGTGCGCCGAGGATGGCCCAGATGTACGTGCGAATGGAGTCGTTGACGCGAGTAACCCCGGCCTGCGTGAACCCTAGACCCTTATCTAACATAAATGTACCCCACGCGTTCTGAACCTCAGCAGCCTGCTGTATGTAATCGACGTGAGCCCGTTTCGGAGGTAACATTTTACAAGAAAACACGCCGCAGTGCCGACCTCCAGACACATCCGGCCCGAAAGTCATAGTCGCGGGGTCAAAATTCAAAATTCCCGGCGTTCCGACTGACGATGTGGTCACCGGAGTGATCGTGTCTAAAATCAGTCTGCGTCCAATTCCCGGACTGGCCCCAATGAAAGAACGTCCCCAGGCCGGTGGTTGGTAGGAAATGCTTTCTGTCTCCAGTCCGCGTCTTTTGAAACGTTAAATTCGTTACACAGTCTTTCAAACGCCATACGGTCGTATGCGTTGGAAATGGGATCCCAGGCGTCGTCTTGAGGTAGAGAAATATACCTAGTTCTTTGAGAATCCTCCTAATAGTATAATACGCGTGAAAGTTGTAGACACTTCGGAGCATGACATTCTTGGATGTTAGATGGTCTTTATGTGAAACTCCACACCCGGCTGTTGCGCACCATACAGCGAAATTTAGCTGGTTCTGCCAAAACTGCATCGGTGTGGCTTTCCACCCGTTTACCACCTCCATCGTAGTAATCTTGGGCAGCCTATATTTCTCAAACGTGTTAGGGAAATTGGTGGCAAAGCCACTGTCCGGTCTAACCATTACGGTTTCTGTGTACAAGGCGGTTAACAACGTCTTTTTGCGTGTATTTACCACCGACCGCGTATTTTGCATTAGAGTTAAAGCTAAATGCTTTTGTATCCATTGAAAGATATTATTATGTTTGCTACTATCACTAATGTTCAAAAAGGGAGTTGTGAACTTCAAAAATCAATCGACAACTGCTGCGGACAACGCCGGGTAGGCCTCAGATCAATCACGTTCACGGTTGGGTGGCAGAATGTGGGGAAGAGCGAAGGGTTTTACTATGTGAAGGATGGACAACAATTAGGTGTAAAGCTGCCTCACGGACTGTGGGGAATAAGACAGCTCAAAGATTTTGTCAACTCAGAGCTTGACGGTATAATCAACCTCACAGTATCTACCGGGCTCGCAACAATGACCATCAGCACTGATAATAAGGTAGTGGTCTCCCCGGGGTTGGGTATTCAACTCGGTTTTAGAGAGACATACTCCTCAAACAAAGGAGTGTTTACCCCGGGTGAGTACGTCGGTGATAACCCGGTGGACTTCGCCTTCACAAAAACTCTCAGGGTGCACCTGGATCGGGTGAACACATCATACAACACGGTAGACGGCACTCCCAGCACATTACTGAAAACCGTGCAAGCCAGCGACTGTTTCTATGGCGAGACTGTGACCTTAGACTTCCCACACCCCGAGATGAAAGTTTTGGAATCGGGACATATCCACGAATTTACGGTCTCTATTCTCGATGATCAAGCGAGAAAGTTGAAAAACGATTACCCGATTTCGGTAGTTCTCGAAATTTCTAATTGAGTATAGGTGCCCAATATTATAATTTATTTTATTATGAGTATATACGGACCAGGTAGTTCTTCCGATTGGGTGACAAATTCAAAAAATTTGGAACCGGTTGAAGGTGGATTCATCCCGACAGAGGGTGACTTTTTAACTACTGGAAAAACCAAGACCCTGATAAATAAAACTATATCGAGGGTCACAAACGGGATTCACAGGAGTATATCAGATGTTAGAGTAGAAGTGCTGACGGCGACTGCACAAATTGAGGGAGTCCGAACGGATATTGAGAAAGATCAGGCGGCTTATGAGGTGTTGCGCTCAGAGGACTCTCTCATCAGAGAAACGGAACTAAACGAACTAGGTAAACAAATAACCAAATTTCGAAATGAGAGCAGGTCGGATATTGATAAAGTCCGAGAAGACCACCAGGCGGCCCTTACGGAGGGCTATGATACGTTGCGCTTAGAGGACTCTCTCATTAGAGATGCGGCACTTACCAAACTAGATAAAAAAATAACCAAATTTCGAAAAGAGGCCACGTCGAGTATTGAGAAAGCCCGAGAAGACCACCAGGTGGACCTTACGGAGGCTTATGAGGTGTTGCGCTCAGAGGACTCTCTCGTCAGTGAAGCGGCGGTTGCCGAACAAGATAAAAAAATAACCAATTTTCGAAAAGAGACCCGGTCGGGTATTGATAAAGTCCGAGAAGACCACCAGTCGAACCTTGCGGAGGCCCTTGCGGAGGCTTATAATGCGTTGCGCTTAGAGGACTCTCTCAACAGAGAAGCTACACTTACTGAACTAGACGGGAAAATAGCCGAATTTCTGAAAGAGACCCGGTTGGGGGTTGAGGGGGTCCGAGAAGACCACAAGGAGGCCATTGCGGAGGCTTATGGTGCGTTGCGCTCAGAGGACTCTCTCAACAGAGAAGCGGCACTTACTGAACTAGACGAAAAAATAACCAAATTTCGAAAAGAGACCCGGTTGGGGATTGATAAAGTCCGAGAAGACCACCAGGCGGACCGTACGGAGGCTTATGATGAGTTGCTCTTAAAGGACTCTCTCAACAGAGAAGCGGCGGTTGGTGAACTAGACCAAAAAATAACCGAATTTCAAAAAGAGGCCCGGTCGGGTGTTGAGAAAGCCCGAGAAGACCACCAGGCAGCCCTTGCGAAGGTTTATGAGGTGTTGCGCTCAGAGGACTCTCTCATCAGAGAAGCGGCGGTTGCTGAATTAGACGGGAAAATAACCGAATTTCAAAACGAGGCCCGGTCGGGTGTTGAGAAAGCCCTAGAAGGCCACCAGGCGACCATTACGGAGGCTTATGATGCGTTGCGCTTAGAGGACTCTCTCAGCAGAGAAGCGGCACTTACCGAACTAGATAAAAAAATAACCAAATTTCGAAAAGAGGCCACGTCGGGTATTGAGAAAGCCCGAGAAGACCACCAGGCGGCCCTTACGGAGGCTTATAGGGTGTTGCGCTCAGATGATCGGACGGGGATTGCGGGATTAGGAGCCCGAGTGGTTGAATCTATCCGCGCCGTTGCGGTTGATGATCAAGTAAAACGAGTTCGTACTGAGGCATATAACGCAAACAGTGCGCTTGCCGGAATAGTGCGAACATTGAAAACGCCAAAACGTGTCATAACAGTTTGGGCTGAGAAGCGGGGCCCATTGGTTGAGGGGCACTATGAATATTCGTTCAGTGCCAAAGCGAGTAATAAATGTGGGGGATACACTATGACAGCCGCAGGTGAAGTTATCCAAATGGCGGTCTGCTCGGTTAATGGTAGTGGTAAACCTGTGGGCGCGGTCGCGATAAATATTGTAGTAGATGGGGAAGAACGGGGGGTTGGAGTCACTAAAATCTCTGGAGATAGTTCGACGGTGGTTTCGTTCTCCAGGTATGATCGAATTAGACTTTCCAAAGGTAGTGTTATTAACTTTGTTACGAAAATCGGTGACCCAGAGAGTTCTTCCACTATTGTCTCATTGTTAATTGAACTTATTTTGTAAATACTAATATATTTAAAATCATGAACGAATCAACGCTTCCAATTGTCAATACCACTCCATCAACACTGTGTACAATTAACGAAAGAAGTTCAGATTTTAGGTTGAATAATATCGTCGCTATGCAGGATATTTTAGTTAGAGAATATACAAATAGAAAAAGAAACGCTAAAAAATATAGACGCGCGGTGAACACGGCTGAAGCATCTAGCACGGCTCTGGCGAGTGTTTCTGTGTTGTGTGGGGCGGGGACAGCTGCAACTATATCCACCATTATAACGGTTCCTGTAGCGGGGATTTTATGTGCGATTTCGGCCGTTTCTGGGTTGCTGTGTATGGTAATTAGGGCGTCGGGTGGAAAACTCGAGAAAAAATGTAGAAAACATGATAGAATATCCATTCTCGCCAGGTCTAAGAAAAATAGCATCAACGTTATAGTGTCCAAAGCGTTGGCCGATAAGAAAATATCAAATTTAGAGTTTGAATCCGTGGTGGAAGAAATGGGGAGATATGAACAATTAAGAATGATATAAGAATCAAGGCGCGCGCCACATGCCCAAAATTGAGTGTACTGATTGGGATAAATTTAGGGAAAAACTTGGAGATAAAGTCGGAAGAAATGTTACAGCACCATTGTGATATTTTATAAAATAATTATATTGGTGCAGTAAACAAATTTACATACCTATACAACATGTGTTTTTCACTGTGAATTACGCCGTAATCGCATAACAAATTCGGTCGAGGATTACACTGTAATCACCTGTGTAAATTGATACACTCGGCTATAAATAACTGTCTGTTTACCTCGGCTATCAATTTACGCATGGTTCATAACCCGTGTAATTGAAACATTGTCGTAAATCGATACTTCTACAACACTAGGTAATGTTTATCATAACAGCCTACGTGGTCGTGTGGGTTAAGGCGATAATGTATAGAGACGAGGGTCGTGGGTTCGCGCCGCTGTTGGTGTTAAACATTTTTTATTTATTTATTTCTATCCCTACAAATGTGGTCGCTATGGTAAACAATTGCATGACAACGGCGTTCCTATCCGACCGCTCGAGGTTGATAAATTTGATAAATTCACATTGCCAGTTTACATACCACCGATAAGGAAAAATACACTCAAAGTATGACAACGGCGTTCCTACAAGACCGCTCGAGGTTGATGAAAAATAATTTCAGATAGCCCGTTTACATACCTTCGATAAGGAAAATACACTCGGCTATAAATTAATTAGTAGTTTGTTTTTTTTCAATAATAATTTTTCAATATCTTTATAAGCGATATCGTAGAAATGTACATTCGTAAACGAATCGTTGGGTTTTAAATTTTTTATATAATACACCTTAGTTTCATTTCCGATACGCATTATCCGTCTTAATGTTTGTATTTGCCTCTTGTATAGTTGACATAATTGCCGGTATAATATTGTAAATGTAACGTTTTTATCGGAGCGTAATAAATTACGCTGGTATTTCATATATTCGATATCGCCTAGTGTTCTCATTTTATAGAATTTATATACAGGATTATAACCCCCGTAAGCTTCGTAAACTTCTTCAACACAGTCATTAAACATTTTCAATTAGAATTGTATTGTATTATCCATTTTCTCTAATAATATTGGTACTTGTTTTTTCTGTTCAATATAATTGGGACTCCCTCTTTTCAAAATTATTTTCTCCAAAAATTCATAAATTTGCTGTCGGGAGACCCAATTTTCCTCGTTAACCAATTTTTGATTTTTCGGGGGTGGTGGGGGTATTATAGAGGGTTATAAATGATATCACGGTAGGTGGTATCATTTTGACTCCCTTACTACTACTGCACTAGTTGCGAATAATAACCATTGATATCTACTCACGTACCGTTAATTGAGTATATTGCCAGAGTTACTGTTCGCAATTACAGGTGAAAAGGATCACTTCAGAGCCGACGAACTTCACCCAATGACAATTGGGTTCAAATAAGCGGTTGATCTACCATCGATAACCGTATAGAACATGCACTGTAAGAAAATACCATTGTGAACAGATCTTTGTCTTTGACAACGTAGATGTTGATACCGCACACTGACCGGACTATGTGGCATTGCTGGTTCGCTCCAGCTGGACAGAACGGATAAGAACAGCTACCTCGTTCAACACAAGTTCCGATTCGCGGAGATCCCTAACAGAAAGTTTAGAAAACCAAATGTACCTGCTCTCAAATAAATGTATTCTTCGGACCACTTTAATCTGCCAATTTACCATACAATCGTTACATTCGACCAACCACTGTACAAGAAAACAGCCAAAAATCATACAGGCATCCCCAGAACTGAACGAACAGGCTTGTAGTGAGATTATGTCGATTTCATTTGTTGATTTCATACATGGGCGCAATCACGCATGTCATGGCCGAAAGTGGTTTGTCTAATCTATGGGACATTGTATGTGCCTCAAATACAGTCAAGCACATGATGACAGGGCATACTTATGCCCGTGCACTCCTGGCACACATGCTGAGCGCCTCGTCTCTTGTTGGGAACATGCTTGATACATGTTTGTCTGCAGTAAATATAGGGCGTCTAAAGGCTATTCATGAGATGTTGCTCAAACATGAATTAAAGCCTGGTGCAGTTCAAATGGAGTCGGTTGTAACACAATTCACAGATTTCTTGATGGTTTAGAAAGTGACCGGTCCGCAGAACTTGATTGTGGAACTAGACAATGGGTGATTGTCTAGCTGATATGGTGCGGCTGATCCCAAATATCATGGATGAAAATCAGCGTACTACACATACCACTGCCAGACCATTGTGCAGGTGCTTATGTGGATGATAAAGACACGAGGAGGCTGGAAACATGGTCGTGGCATCACACGTAGCACACAGTCGAGTTGATCCACGTTCTGCCAATGACTGTTCCTGTCTGTTAGTCAGTTCTGTGGCATTCATTTGTAAACAAGTGACCAGCACAATAGCATGCGAGTCTCCAAACAGCGCGTGATGGACAGTTTTAAGCCATATTTTGGAATTGGTTTGGTGATCACTCGCTTTTCCGTTACATATGCCATCATCGTGACGGTCTTGTCTCTGTCTCATCAACTGAACTACCGGTAGTTGCACCCAAATTTGTTAATGCACATTGCACTTTCCAGCTCTGGAGGGAAGCTGCGGAACGCCTTGCATACAGGGAAGAATTATGCTGACGCTTAGTTCAAAAGGAATGAACAATAGTGTGACAGTCCGTAATCATGATGTTTAGATAGATCCCAACCTATTGCTCATGTGTGTTACATGTGTCATGAAGAGACCACCAGACATGGAAGATCACATGCGGCATGAGTTCAGAAAGGATCCACCGGCATTATTTGTTTTGATGGTTATGCCAATGTCAACTAAAGTTGCATAACAGAATATGCACAGTCTCCATCACACCATATCTGCAAACATGACTGTTGACAATCTCTAAAAATGAACGCTCGTTGTTAGCCATCTCGCACTAACAACTCCAGGCTGACAGAAAACTTCAAACAGAAGCTCACCGTCGAAGGTGTGAAATCTATTCAGGCTACCGTAGACGTTGACTATATGTTGACGAGTTCAAACATAACTTACGCCAATGCTCACCCATGTCGTCCCGTGGTACTGGTCGGCACGGACACTGACTTGCTTGTCATGCTGGTCATCACCACAAACTTCTCAATGAATGTTGTTTATAAAGTCAGTGATATTCAACAAGCAATGCAACCCAACGCACGTACAAACATTCGTCTCGGTCATGCCATCACAGGGTGTGATATGATGTCTGCCCCTTCGGGTTGGGAAGAAGAAGGCACTTACTGTTGTCAGTAAGACTGACAGTACCGTATCGGATGTATTTCGAAAGTCCGACTCCAGTCAGGATGAAGTTGCACGGGTGGCGGAGACAATACTCTTGGAGCTATATAATGTCAAAGCAGTATACGTCTCTTAACGAGCTGCGTTATGTACTATACATGCAACAGATTGGCAAGAAGAGCAACAGCAGCTTCAAACTGGAGAGCCTCCCACCAACATTGGCAGCTGCAAGATATCACTGGTACAGAACATACTTAAATGTACAATGATGACTTGGGTAATATTGGAGATCTAGAGCCCACTGACTGGGGCTGGGAGCTCATTGGCAATATGCTGAAAAAAGTATTGACAGATGTATCTGTAGCACCTTACAGTGTATTCCAGACTGCATCATGTGGTTGCAAGAAAGGATGTGGCAAGCGATGTATGTGTCGCAAAGCTGGATTGCATTGCACAACAATGTGCTCGTCATGCATTGGCCAAACATTTACAAATTCCTATCCTCTCGATGTTGACGATGAGCAGTAATTAACTCTCTCACCATTTTGACATAAAAGTGTAGACTGTAAGCATCCGCAACACTGAATGGCGATATTTTGTGCGATATTCAAGGTCATATTAAGGTCATATTAGGATAATTATATAAGCTGAAGCAGTTACTCTCCTTAGTAATGTTTACATACTAATACAAAGGAGGTGCATATACTGTACTGGAAAATAAATACAGAAATATAATAAAATTGAGCAGATTTATCATGATTATTTTTAATTATTTGCAGATGACCTTGCAATTTCCAGATGACCTTGACGTTTAACCTATATAACATCAGATTTAGATTCCTAACATCTTCTAACATGAAAGTGGGTTATTTTATATTAGTTTAAGATCAAAACATTAAATATATATTACTCTTCATATTATTGGCGGCCATCTTGGACGCCATCTTGGATTACACATCGAGCTCACATTTTCCAGATGATAACTTTTGTCTATGGACTCAGTGTGGCTCCAGGTAACTTTTCTAAAAAATTCAGCTTTCTGCATTTTTTTTCCAGGTTATAGCTAATGCTCCTGTACTACATGATGTCAATTGATAAACAGGTTGTGTCGTTCCTTATCTTAAAGGCTTTGAATATAGATATTGCTACATGTAGCTTGCGTACTATTTCGGAGTGCTCAGACTTAACCAATTCTATAAATTGTATCATTTTGGTCGTTTCCAATAGTATTTATGTATAAGTGTCTTTCTTATATCAGTGGATATGGGACATTCCAATACAAAATTATATTCATCTTCCAGTTTGTTATTTTCTGTTTTCAATTTGTATTCGGCTCCAACTGCCTGACTCAATTTCCGACCGGTGGGAAGAAACTTTGAGTCGGGCAAATGAATTTCTAAACTTCGAAACTGTTACATCTCTTAGATAACATTGTAATTTAAATTCACATACAGTTTTATAAAATAGCGCTCTACTGGAGTCGTTAATACGATACTGACATTGTTGCATACATGTATCATTTACTGTCTGTTTCACGAAACCTGTCCAACTTTTACGGCTATATAAATAATGCAAAAACAATATTTTTTTCGCTAATATTAAATTATAGCAACATTTAAGAGTGAGCCTTCTTTCCATTTCGTGAAATTTGGTCTAATATTGATTTTATTGCGAAAAACAATTTCACCATGTTAAATCTACATAGACATGGGGACCATTTTTCTAATTTCAGAAATAGTGGACCGATTTTCAAAATGTAACTTTTGTTTTCTGAGTTAGATCATTTCCAAGCAATCTAGCTGGGTTTCAGAATCAATTTCCAAAATTGTTCGTTTTTCGACTACTCCTCCTGGTTCTCCACCCCATTTTCCCCCATGTTAAATTCCCACAGAGAAATCATTTTTCGTAAAGAAATCAATATTTGACCAAATTTCACGAAATAAAAAGAAGGCTCATTCTTAAAATTGTATAACATTTAATATTATCGTAAAATATATTATTTTTTCATTGTTTATATGGCCGTAAAATTTGGGCAGGTTTCGTGAAACAGACAGTAGGCGTTCTTGAAGTTCTGAACAATTGCTAGAACGCAGCGCCAACTTCGTGGTCTATGATACGTCGATGGAGCTGTTAGTAGGTCATAATTAGGTCATTACTGCGTCCTTACTACGCCCTGTTCAGACGGCGTTCGTGCTACGTCGGTTTTGAACATGTCCAAAGTCCACTTAGCGGAAAATCGGTCTCCGGAGACCATGGAGACCATGCCACGTCAATAAAAGTTCCCACTACGCTCTCAGTACGTTGCAGGAATTCCCACTGCGTCCTTGCCTTTTTTCTTGAACACAGCGAGAACTTCATGGACGTAGCGGCGGTGTGATGGGACAATATAGTTAAAAACAACTCTGCCAACCAATTGATTTAACCACACATGGTACAATCCATTATTATCAAGTTAAGACTTTATTAAGGACGCCAATATTGACCCATATTCAGGTCAAAATGTTTACATCAGCCGCCCGCTGGGCCAGTGAAATTTAGAAAACTGCTGGCCCGAACGATATTTTACTGGTCCGAAAACAATGATATTCAACATTTGTTCCAGGTTTGTAAAAAAAACATTTATGTCAGCAAAACATTCTGCTGATCAATCGGTCTAGCTAGCTGTTGCTTTCTACTGGCTCGAATCCAATTGTGTACTGCCCTTGGGAATAAGACCAGTGGTTTATCGGGAACACTGGCATAAAGACCATGGTGTCATTTGACAGACCATGTTCCTTGAACAGTTCGTTCCCAGTATTAATAAGTATGTTGAATTGGAATATAAAATATTGACATTTATAATTTCAGATAGAAGAAGTTAGCGAAACAACTGGGCGTAATCTCCCTGCTGGATTTGATGTTGACACCGCTTCACACATTGAATCTGGAACAGACTGCTCTAGACAAATACTGGGCCGAGATGACAGATGCAGACCGTCGCGCATTGGTTGGGATAAACGTTCTGATTGGAAGATCCTTTCTGCTAGAAGCGGATATGTACTGGTCAAATAACATATACATAGGAAATCAACGAATACAGACTGAATATAATGACGTGTAACCGATACCAAAAACTAACTCAATATTTCCATTTATCAGGTAACCTGCCCTGCATTGACAAAATACAAATAACATAGGGTGCATCAGTCATTGACCTGATACAAACATCCGGGTTACAACGAAGTGAAAACTGACGTTCTATTAGTTGGATGACGTCACGTGACGTTACCGAATGACGTCTGTGTAATGATCAAACGAAAACAATTTCGCGTTCTGTCCTTAGATAACGACGTCTGTGGTCATTTGTGGTCATTTTCGAGCATACAATCGTTACCTGATCAATAGAACACCAGGCTACTGTCTTTTGATATCAAGTTTATCAGGCTCGGCTCGGAAACGGTAGGACTTCCTTAGCAAGCCTCGGAATTCCTACGCGTTTCCTAGCCTTGCCTGATCAACTTGATATAAAAAGACACTAACCTGGTATTATGTATGTCGCAGACAGGGCAACAGAACCACAGCCAGGGCAGGGCGGTTATGATATCTGGATTCTGTGCGACACTAATTGGGCATACCTAACACGTTTTGACATACAAATGTACATGTATCTCGGGACAAAAACAATAATCAGATTGAAAATGTATCACATAGATTTTTTTTAATAATTCGTTTCCACGAAATAACAATTCGTTCCCTCGAATTAACAATTCGTTCCCACGAAATAACAATTCGTTCTCTCAATTTAACAATTCGTTCCCTCGAATTAACATAGCAATTAATAATTCGTTCCCACGATATAACAAATATAACAATTTTTATATCGTGGGAACGACTTGTTATTTCGTGGGAACGAATTTTTAAATTGAGGGAACGAACTGTTAATTCGCGAATTGTTATTTTGTGGGAACTAATCGTTATTTCGTGGGAACGAATTGATAAAAAATAATTCTACGTTCCTACGGGGCTCCGTAAAAATGGGCTCAGGTACAATCTCATCACGAAATGTGTTTATGTTCCTTGGTGCAGTGGTAAAATTCATTCCCTCGAATTAACAATTCGTGGGAACGATATATCGTGGGAACGAACTGTTAATTCGTGGGAACGAATTTTAAACACATTTATCCTGTACAAAGCCATAACGCATAGAACAACGACAAAAAAAGAAGTTCTCACATCTAGATGTCGCCTTGCACGTGTGCGTGATATCGACAACGACAACTCTCGCTTCGCTAATATTCTAGTTATCTCCCTTTGTTTGTTTGTGCACTGACACTATTCACGATAAACCACTAGTCCTATCCCCCAGGCCAGAAACAATTGATTCGGGACAGTAGAAATTGACAACTAACTAGCCCCGTGAACCACATTCAGTTTTGAATACGTAACAATTTTCTCGCATGTTTTAACGATTCTGAAAGAAATGTTGACTATCATTTATTCGGGCCAGCAAAGTAACATTCATGCCTCCAGTTTTATAAACTTCGCTGGCCCAGCACTGGTATGGAAAGTTTGTTGATTTTGTGTTATGAGCATAACTCGAATACCCTTTGGAATATATTCATGAAACGACACATAGACCACGAACCGAAGGTGTGTTACACGTAAGGAACCCAACTCATGCCTCGTTAATGTTTAGTTATTTTTACAGTTATCTCCCTTTGTTTTTTGCGCACTGTTTTCTTGTCAAGAGCATAACTCGAATACCCTTTGCATAAGCAATTTGCTTTTTGAATCCCGTTTCATATTACCTCGAGTCTTGCTCTTCATTTACACCATATTAGGCGGGCACTGCTACTCTAAAATAAGGGGTGCCTCAAACAAATTGCAACAGAAACTAGCATAGTGGCGTTTGGTTGGACATGCATCAGGGTTGATCATATCCAAAATAGGCAAAAATCGGCACAGGCGAAATACCCTAATTAACATAATTTCAAAATGGCGGCCATCGCCAGCTGTGAAATGCAATATATCGCAAACGGCTCGTCCTTGGACCCATAAATGTATTACTAATACATAGGAAAGTGATACCCAGGAATCCATAAGTGATACTCATATCGACCTATAACGTCATTGTGACGTCATAACCCAGCAATGACGTCATAAATCATGTAGTTCGCCATCGGAGGCGATTTTTGTCGCGCATTTCGTGCACTCGGGAATCTGAAAATGATATTACCACTGACCTATGATGTCATTATGACACAATAACTAACTTATGACGTCGGGGACAGATTCAAGAATTGTTTCATGGGGGAAACAGTTTAATCTCTATCAATAGCCAATGTCCAACAATTATGTTTCTTCAATCTCCTCTTCGTCGAGAATCACTGGGCTTGGCGAGTTTGAGCAGGTCTCCCCATTGCAATGGCCACAAGCATTCGTACATTTCAGTCCAAAACGGCGACAAGAACACTTTTGGTAGCACATTCCCCTTTGCACATGCACCGAATTACTTTAAAAAGATGCTGAGGAGCTACGTGTGCATCCATTTTATTTGGGTGAAGAGCACCGTTTCGCACTTCCCATCCCCATTCGGTAGGATTCATGTCCTCTCCATCACCCATCCACGTACGGACTTGAAGACATACTCGCAAGGAATGATACATTGCCGCGTCAGATGTCGCTGGCAATGTTTTCACATCGATTGCTGTAGTACCTTCTCTTTAAACTTTCTCACTCTTAGTGCATTAAGATTTTCTCCTGTTTTCCCTACGTACAGACAAACCTTTTAATACTTCACTTCAACTGTTATCTATGTAAACTCCGTGGCTGAACGTGGGGGGAGGGGGTTAATACCCCGGAACCCCCCTCCAGATCCGCCCCTGATTTATATATCTACTTTACATTCAAGCAAATATTACACGTCGTACAGTTTCATTAAATAAGTCACCTGAAAAAATAATATTTTCGACTAATTATAAAGTAAAGTAAAGTACCCAGATAGGGTATGAACATTGTACAAATACAGAGAATAAATAGTAATGTCCGTTAACATTTGAAGGAAGCACAGTTATCGCCCCTGATATCAGTGAAAATTTACTTCAGATATGAAATGTATTTAATGTCAATCCATACGTGGCGTAATGGTGAATGAATGTTTATTTTTCCAAAAAATGTTATATCTAAAGAATATACAAAACTATACGGGAGTAAATTGCAAGTTACCTTCGCAACTAGATAACCCCCGTTCCCCAAATGCTGGACCTGCCCCTATACATGACAACTGCTTTTGACAAACCTGATAGACGAATAAGATAATATTTTCATAGTTGTACGATAATCCACTCGTATCGCTGAAGCTTGTGGATTATCCCTCCTACATGCGGAAGAACCGTACTATAAGTATTTGTCGCGTGACACGTGCATTCTTGTACATTCTGGAATCCGTATAATTGTATATTTGTGATGTGTGGTACTGTGTTGTATTGTTGTGCGTATTATTGATTTCACATCCCTGTGATTCCACATACCTGTGGTTTCACACACCTGTGGTTTTTGCACACCTGTGGTTTGGCATGTACATTTGCCATGTGCAATGTGCATGTAATAAGGGGGCTTATGTTGTATTGGTGGAAATACGTTTATGCGTGTCATTTTTGCGGATTTTAATATACGTCTATTTTATGAGCAATGTTTTACTGATGTCACGCCATATTTGCCACAGACTATGCATGTGTGTGGTAGAGAACTCGTTGACTGCGTGTGCTGGTTTCGCTAGGGAAAAGATACCTTTTAGTATTACGGATGTCCACTGTCCGTGCCAGCCGAGTTTGTCCGCGTGTCAGTGTTTCACCATATAAGGGACCTTCTGTAGGTGAAGCCAGTATATAGCGCAGACCATACCATGGTCTGCCCTGTTATGTATGCTACGGGTTAGTGTTTCATCATAGCCTGGTACTGGCCAACACGGATATATCAGATCCCATAATGGTGAATGTTTTGTGTCGTGATATTTCCGTAAATGACCACGATATTTGAGTTTAGTATGTGCTACACTCTCATTTGAGTGTATAGCCGTAGGACCGTTATGGAGGGGTTTGGCGGGGCCAAGAAGCGACCTTCGCATTGTCGAGACCAGTCGAGTAGATTTCGGATTATGAGATCTGGGTCTATAGTGTGCAGATTTATGGTAGTGTGGGGTATACCATGTTGGATGGTATTTATTCCACGAGGGCTGTACACTGGTTTGGTTGAATTTATGGCGTGGGAACATATATTTATGCCAAATATAACCCACGGGTGACATGGCAAAAGCCATGGTTTTGTAGTATTTATGTGAGATGTCGTACGAGGGGTAGGCATATCCATTATTCCGTGCATGGTTTCACTGGTGCGTATATAAGCGATGTCTCGCTATGTGTTGGCGGGACACATATTTTCTGGTTACAGAAGACTAGTACTGTATTCACCAGTGACACGGAGGATTTTGGTATGTACCTAGAACATTTTTATTTCAGCTGTGATTTGCCGTTGTTCGATTCCCGTTTTAGTCTGTTGTGCATCCTGTCTGTCTGTCTGTGCGTATTCGTCCAGTAATTGGAGATTCATTTCATTTTTGTAGCCTCTTGAGAACGCTCCAGCGAGCCACATTGGACGTTTTGGTCCACTCGTTTGAGGGCAGACCCCAGTCAGTGCAGAGTATCGGGTCGTCCGAGTGTCCGTACGTCTGTCTGGCGCAGTGTGTGTAGCAGCTCCGGGTACAGGCCTGTATAGAGCAGTGTGTGATAGCTACCTCGCGTTCAGCAGACAGTCACAGCCATAGTTTAGTGAAGTGAAACGCCATACACACATATCATATCATTATACTACCACCGAGTTGAATGTCACCTAAGTGAAACTTTTCCCGGCGTCTTAGCCAACGTGATAATCGCCATTTTGTATTATATCGGAACTTTACATCCGGTCTACCACTTCCGGTATTACAACCCATTGATTCACCATGGATACTTTACATCCGGTCTACCACATCCGGGTTGCTACAGTCGAGTGATACCATAGGAACTTTACATCTGGTCCACCATTTCCGGAGATAATACTACCTGTGGAACTTTACTTCCGGGAACCAGCTTCCGGAACATTATCGTTATTGACTATCATGTGATGTAACCACATCCGGCTTTGACTTTGACATTCATACTTTGGAAATATATTGCATAGGCAATACATATGTATACTTTGATAGTGTATGGTAATACTCCTATCATGGCATATCATGGCTAAAGGATTGTAGTAAGACTACATATATTGTTTATGGATTAATCCACTTGAAGTTGGATTATAGCCATATTGTTGACTAGACCTCATATTGCGGGTGAGGCAGACCTTGGGACCTTGATACTCAGAGGTTACACTATCTATTGAGATACGCCAGCACTGGGGTAGCTCATATGATTGTCATTTTGTCCTCCAATGTTCGTTATGCCATGTTATACTTGTATGTTATTTCACTTTGATTAGCGATCATCAAAGTACTTGTGCATTCATACTATTGTCCACTACGGGACCATTGAGATACCACATACCGAGTTTATTCGTCTATAGCTTTTAAGTTGCGTTAAAGTATAACAGTCGATTGGCTTACAACCTTGTAGTAATTGAATAGTGTCATGCACAGTACAGTGATGTTCGCATATCAATGTATCATGTATTCCTGTGTGTTCCCCATGTAATATAGTGTACATTATAAGTGATTAAGTGACTACGTGTACTTATCTACTCTGGCCTATCCCTTACACTTCAACTGCATTGTTACCACTTTTCGTTCGTCAGATCAAGCTATATTGGCCATAACGTCATAACAATTGAAGTATACTTGGTTCATATGATAATTTGGGGAGACAATTTGTCTCGATCATTCCTGACCTTGGTAATGACCTTGACAGTATTAATTAAACAGATATACTAACAGCGGTTTGGATGAGGCACACATTACAGGTAGGATGTTAAATTGTGTCCATTCCGTATTCAATGGATACTATGTATTATTATATAATGTATGTGTATTGTAGAAATAAATATGAAGTCGCGGCTTTTACAAAGAAGTGTGTTATTTGTTCGTGTTTGGCTGTATATAATTATTCTGCATATGTAAGTGTATGGCGAACAGTGTAGGCCATATCAGACTACGTATGCTGATCTGGGACTACGCTGGTCGCATAAGGTACACTTTTCTAGCATGTGGCTCTTTGTAGATAGAAGTATTTTAGTATATTATTAGAAATTTGGTCATGACGGACATGTTGGGACACGTCGGCGCGACACGCAGTATCGTGACAATTCTTAACATGCTTAGGTTCACGTGACGCCTAGTATCGTGACCATTATATAATTAAAAGGTCGGTCATGACTGACATGCTGGGACACGTCGGTGCGACACGTAGTATCGGAACCAATATTGCCATGTTCAGGTTCACGTGACACGCAGTATCGTGACCGCTGTATACACCGATCAAGTATTTCATTTAACTGTCAGAAGCTGTAATGTAAACATCGGAAATAGGGTACGGTGTGTGTCGGTAACACGTCTGGTGTGAAGGACCTGACCGTGAACGCGCCCAGATAGGGTATGCAAGTCAGCTCTGTATACGACATGGGAACATATTAACCCAAAATTAAACGATCTACACATTCTAAAAATAAATCGACAAGTCACACATCCATCTATTGACATGGTAATTAGCCAAGTCATGCTAACTATGCAAATTAACCACGCCCATTAGCCAATCAACACCCATTATTCAAATTAGCCACGCCCATTAGGGAGCTGTAGTAGCATACACACTACTGATAATCCACAATATTCCCCTCAACCAAGGGCAACATGTAATGTTATTATACCGAATATTTACTATGAACATGATTAAAGTCGCAAAATGCTTGCTGGCTGGAGAATCAGTCATATTGTTTATGAATGTTGGACGGGTACTCGGTTTATATTGTAATAATACACAAGGAATGGTAAGTACGGGTTACCAGCCCATTGTATGTTGCCATTTCATTTGTATGTCTTCGCACGTTCGGTTTGTATTGATGATAAACGCCGAGGCAGTACAACAAGGCTTTGGCTGTTTCCGTAAATACGCTTCGGGTATTTTCGGGACGGGAGCGCAATATTGTAATCGTGCCCGCTGCGCTTTGAAGCGGGCGAGACGGTATAATTGTGTTTTCAAGTGATATGAAATGTACCAATAAAACGCCTAGAAATTGCAATGAGATATAATAATAATAGTTGATCTCTTTGAGATGATATTGAAGGCAGGCCCAATTTCTTCGTTTATCAGACACATGGCGGCCATCTTAATGGCCATATTGTTTAAGTTTCTATTTTTACAAAAATGAGAAATTAATTGTGAAATTAATGTGATGTTGGATGCCATCTTGGATTTGTAGATGTTAGCCGTAATTGCGCAAAACAGCAGAACAAGTAGTATATGGGAGTCAAAATTATACCACCTCCCTCTGTGAGCCCCCCCGCTACGCGCGGTGCCTTCCATCAGGAAGGTGGTATCATTTTTGACTCCCATATACAACTTGGGTTTTCCCCCACTGTTCGCACGGTATGGATGAGAAGAGTGGAAAATATTTTTCAGCATATACTTCCTCGACTGGATGAGAACTTATCAATGCTACGAGATGGTGATGTTACCACCTCTGACACCGTGTTATAGATAAGCGATCCCTATGTTATATACTGAGTATATACAGCAATCTGCCATACGTATCAAGTCACAACCTCTGACGTCGTGTTAGAGATAAATCATCCATAGGTTATACTCAGTATAATACGGCAATCTGCCATACATCCTGTCATACATATCAAGTCACCACCTCTGACGTACTGTTAGAGATAAGTCATCCATAAGTTATACTCAGTATAATACACCAATCTGCCATACATAGCAACAATTTTCACCCTATTAGAGATAAGAAATCCATTGGTTATGCTCATCATAATGCCTACCATAAAGCAAATGAGAGATCAAGCTAAGATTTGGGGATTTTCCCTAAGAGGTTTGAAACTCAAGAAAGCTATAGCAGATAGGATAAGTGACGCGCGAGCCGTCGTTCGCGAGGAGAGGCTGTGACGTGCGGTTTCGACCGGAAGACTGCCTACCGACCCCGAAAAACAATCCGAGAAATTGGAGAACGAGACGACGGCCAGTCTGCGTGCCACTGCTTACACACAGCGTGTAAAATACGATCTTAGCGCACGCAGAAAAGCACTCTTCAAGGTGGAATACAATAGGATTGATCAAAGTCTGATGGGGAGACCTCCTAGGAGGAGACATATCGCCAGAGCATTGGTGGAGGAGGGTCCCAGGATTCTCGTCGTAGGAGCCGAAGCTATGGAAACTGTTGATAGGCGTAGGAGGAAGATAGTCTGGACCTTCGAGAGGGGGGTAGACGGAGGGATCGCTAATCGCATAATGAATACAATTCGTCCAGAGATGACCACGGCATGTTATCTGAGGTATTCGTGCTCGTATCGTATTAGGAACATCAAGACCGACGATACGAAGATCTGTCACAAAAACTCACAGGGCAGTCCGTGGATAAACGAGATCGTCAAAGCTGAGAGTTGGATAGCTGATAGAGAGAGTGAGAGGTCGACTGGAGATCGACAAACAAGATAGACCAAACACAAAATGGATCTCCGTTCGTTGGATATCGATCGAGGTGAAGATGATCATCGATGCGCAACAACTCCTCATGGGAGCGGGAAAACTCCCCGATTGGTTAAGACAGATGAAGGGAATGTATTCCGTCGACACGTACGACGACTACTTGTGTCTGTTTAGGTGCATAGCCATCCACCGTGGAGAGAGACACGACCGCTGCTGTGAGGAGGCACGAGCTCTGGCTCGCGAATACCTCGGTCACGTTAACGGACCGGGTAGTAAGGGAATGACCCTGGACGATCTTAAGAAGGTCGAAGAGCACTTCAAGATGGGCATTCGTTTTTACGAGCCCACCGACGACGGAGTGTGGTACCTCATGAAGTCTCCGGCAAACTACGAAGCGGTTGGGGAGAAGACCATGACGATATCAATGTTTGGAGGTCACTCGTTCCTCATCAAGAACCTCCGCAAGATGACGAACGAGTACGAGTGCACCGGGTGTCAACAATGATCTACAAAGTCGTGTCACATGCACAGGCACACAATCACCTGCATGGGTGGGAAGACCGTGGTGATATGTCCGGGCAAGAATATAGATAGACGGCAGTCGGCATACGAGAAGGCGTTCTACCCCAAGGGGTCAGCGAGCGCGATGTCGATTCAATGGTTGAGCAGAGAGGACAAGAGGGTGGAAAGCACATACATCACGCGAGATGCGGTCACGGGGGCGAGATGTGGGTGATTCGGTCGATGGCTACTGTCACGAGACCAAGACCGTGTTTCAGTTTCACGGATGCTACTAGCACGGGTGTCTGACGCATTGAAGGAGAGGTAACACGAGATCGCTGTACAGGAGGACGAACATCCAAGACGCCAATATAAATGAAAGGCGGGTTACGAGTTGGTGGTGATGTGGGAGTGCGAGTGGTTGAATGAGGGGAATCCCCACTATCCACCACCGCGCGAGGAGGAGACGACTATGTACCCTCACCAGATAGTCTACGACTTCGAGGCGTATCTCGACAAGTCGAAACCCACGCGAGCCACCAAAGACCTAACCTTCGAGGTCGAGCACATCCCTATATCGGTGTGGTTGGTGGATACGATGCACGAGGGGATCACCCACATCCGCGAACGAGACGCCGACACTCTGGTCGAGAATTTCGTGACCGAGCTGCAGAGGAGAGGCAATTCCATCAAGGAGGGGGTTAGGAAGATGTATCTGCCGACCGACATAGAGAGTCTGTCGAAGCCACAGCAAGTGAAGATCGTCTCGTGGATCGACCAAGTCCCGGTGGTGGGGTTCAACTGCAGCAGGTACGACATGAAACTCATCAAGCAGTACCTTGTTGAGAAGTTGGCGGCCACCGTGAATAAGGTGATGGTCGGAAAGAGGGCCAGCACGACGATATCTTGTTTACCACGGAGTTTAGATTTCTCGAAATCATCCAGTATCTGGGAGCCGGTACCTCGTACGACCGGTGGTTTAAGGCGTACGACTGTAAAACGGTAAAGTCCCCACTTCCCGTACGAGTGGTTCGAAAGCGCAGAGACGCTCGACGATCCGGGGCTACCGGACTATCCCGAGTGGTATTCGAAGTTGAAGGGTGAGAACCTACTGTCGATGTCGGAGTGGAAAGAGTGCAAGAAGGTCTTCCGAGAAAAGGGGATGAAGACGTTCCAGGAATGGTTGCAACACTACAACGACTTGGACGTCGGACCGTACCTGGAGACCCTGACTAAAATTACGGAGTTATACCGGGTGGATTGGACATACTCAAGGGTGCGGTATCTCTGCCAGGGGGAGGGGGTGGACATACTCAAGGATGCGGTATCTCGGCAGGCGTTTCCCTTCAGTACCTGCTCAACTGGTCGATCGACGGGGAGGCGGACACGCCAGAGCTGTGGTCGCCGAAGGATGAGACTTACGCGATGATGTTGTTCTCCAGATACGCCGAGGCTGGCAGGTCGAAGATCAGGGGTCAGGTATGGAGTCGGGGGGAGAAGATGTGCAAGACGGTGTGGGGGTACAACGCCAATGCGCTGTACCTGTCTACCCTGTCGAAGGACATGCCGTGCGAGGAGAAGATATGGACGTGTGACGACCCGGGAAGACAGTCGCATATAGACCGTTTCGTGAGGAGGGTCAGGAGCGACAATTGGTTCGGATTTGCAGAGTTTGATATAGAGGTCCCGGAAACGTTGCGAGATAAGTACTCGGAAATGTCGCCGCTGTTCATTAATCGAGAACTCGACGAGACCGAAGTTCCGCATCACATGAAGGACTACCTGACCAGGACCGGGAGGACTAGGGTCGAAGATCAGAGAAAGCTCGTGGGGGCACTGTCCGCCAATAAGATGATCATATACTCCCGTTGCTAAAGTGGTATCTGGAGCACAGGCTGGTCGTCAAGGCGGTGCATAGGGTGACTACACGCCCGGCACACCGTTCCAATGGTTCGTGGAAGAGGTCACCGCCGCCAGACGGACGGGGGACGTCGACAATAGCAAGGCGGTGTTGGCGGAGATATTCAAATTGGTTGGCAACGCGTGTTGTGGCAAGCTGATAGAGGCGCAAGAGAGACACATGAACACCACTTATACAAAGGATGAGAAGACTGTCGCACTGAGGTCGGCGTGGTTCGACAACCTGGAGGATATTGGGGAGGTTTACGAGGTATCGAGTGGTGATCAACAGACCGTTTCAGTGTGGCAAAGCGGTCTACCAGTTGGCCAATCTCCGGATGCTGGAGTTCTACTACGACTTCTTGGACAAGTACGTGGATCGCGGATATTTCGAACTTATACAGATGTACACTGACATCATGTACTTCGCGGTGTCGGAGAAGACGCTGGCGGCGGTGGTGAGAAAGAAGATGACGAAAAAGTTCAATAAGGAAAAGGCCGAGTGGTTGGCGTGGGACGCGTGGAGTAACAGAACTCCGAGACTATTCCATCTGTAATTGCAGGGGGACAGAGCCATCGCTTTGTGCAGCAGGTGCTACTACTTGGGGGGGGGGGGGGTGACGGAAGCTCTAAGCACTCGGCCAAGGGGATGTCGAGGAGATCTAACGATCTGACTTGGGGGAGGTACAAGAGCGCTCTCGAAGGAGGTAGGGACATTGCGGAGAACAGGGGATTCCGAATGGTTAACGGTGTGATGAAGACGTACAAGTAGGAGAAGTTGGGGCTGTCTGCCTACTACGATAAGAGGAGAGTGATCCTATAGATAGGTAAACAAACAAAAAAGGACTCTGAAAATTGGGAGAACGTCTATGGACTGACCGAAAGACCTCTGACGAGAGTCTGTCTGACGGAAAGGCTCTGACGAGAGCCTGACCAACCGACTATGACTCTGACGCCGGGATCCACTTCGAGCCGTTGTTTTAGTCCGGGGGTAGCTGGATGTCAGAAGGCACCGCAAGAAGTTCTTCGCGAACAAACCCGCGCGATGGACCACTGTCGAGGTAGTAGAGCACGGGCTCATCGGGTTTGGTAATATATCGATCCAGATGATATACATTAAGAGACCACACGGGATCAGTCGCGCGGCGGCGGCCGCCCTCAAGCTCTCCGGGCTGATAGAGGTAACGGACGGTAATATCCGATTGAAGCCTTTGCTCCGCTACACCAACGGGTCGCCCGCGCGAGACGGCAGAGGGCTTATGCGACACCTTTTTCACCTGGATGGCATTCACGGGCTTCTTACCGATCAATCTGGTAACCTCGTCGTTCAGTGCAGAGACCACGGCGGGCAGCCTGGTCACCCACTCGGTCGATCGCGTATGAGGGTCTACAAGCTCTATGGCATATTGGTGTCCGAACAGCCTCTCAGCCAGGGTCCGATTGAACCGCTCTACGATATCCTGGTCCCGGTGGACATCGACGCGGCCGCGTCTGACAGAAACGTTGTGTTTCGCCAACAGATGAAAGACCGCGCCCATGAACTCGCGGCCCGGATCGACCTGGAGAAGATTCGGCCATTTGAGAGGGCTCCTCTTATATATTCTGGAAAGAGCCTCGGTCACCTCCTTGGACTCCTTCGTGGCCAGTGGCTCAGCCTCCTTATAGCGACTCGCTACGTCAACAACTGTCAGTGCGTACTTGTATGTTTTGCGACCGACGCGATCGTGAGGGAGAAACAGGAGGTCTGCTTGGTGGACTTCATTCGGCACCGGCACGTCGAACTTTCGGACATGGAATACTGCGCGGCACGGGAAAATTGATCTGCCAGATGGCCTGCTTCTTGAGCCATTCCTTTGCAGCGTTTGCAGAAACATTGGTCGCCGCGGCGAGGTTCTTGATGACCACGAGTCCCTCCCAGTAGCCACGGGGGTTGTAGTATGAGTTCGTTAGCTTGCGCGCTAGGCGAACCGATAGTTTGCTATTAGGCTTGTGCGTGTCCATCGTCTGCAAGATATTCTAGTAGATCGAACAATCTCCAACATGCTTTTGCCAGATCGTCCGGTAACTGCGTAGTCAATACTAAACCTCCCCTTCCTTTAGGGAAAGTTTCACTGCTGCTGCTGGTTAAGTTCTGAAGGAACTCGGAGGAATCTACCATCCACTTTGCGAAAAGGGTGGCCGTGTTTTCGTCCTCGCGCCACGTCTCGAGAGAATCTTGGGCCAAACGGATCAGAGACTTTGCGCCAGCTAAACGGTGTTTAAGGGCCGTGTGGCCTAGATCAAGCAGACCGAAAGAAAGCTCGTCAACTATCATCGTTCTATATATATATATATATATATATTAAACAGTTCAAATGCTTATTGATATGCAATGATTGCTTTGCAATATAGTAGCTGACGAGGCCTGTCGCAACTATTCCCACGACGACGAACGCGATCTCGCGGTCTTTTTGGGCCTCTGACGGCACATAGAAATTTTAAAGCTGGGGCTCGGGATCCAGCGGCGCAATACTTTTCTGCGGATATGTCCGCGCGTACTCGCGGATGGCGGCGTCAACGCTCTGGAAAGATTTCAAGGCGTGATTCTCGCGGCGAAGATCTTCGTTGATCCAGTCCAGACGGGCGGTTCGTTTTCGTCTTCGTGTTGTTTTACAGCTACATCGTGACGCCTGCGCTCCTCATTTACGTCCGAGCTTCGCAGATTCGAGAATAGAAAGTTGCTACCACTGAACGGCAATGCTTTCTCCACCGCAGCACCTACGAGCATTGCGATCGAAGCCATTATTTCCATATATTAGCCGGTATAATTCCAGCCGTAACTAGATAATCTCGGGTCCCAAATTTCGGCCGCTACATCTAAGGTCACGAGACAGTCGTGTCCAATTTGGGAGCGGGCCCTCCGAAGACCATATTTGATAGTCGAGCAAACCCGATACTGAGGTCCGATATCACCACGGCATGATAAACCGCATTCACTATTATTTTACCATCGTATTCAGTCATTACATGTAGTGATAACTATACAGTTATTGCATATAAAAGGGGTTGCGAGCAGTGTTTAAATGGGGTGCAATCGGTTTCGGAACTTCCATCGGAACCGCAGCTGGTTGTCGCGAAAGGTAGTTCCGCAGCGGGAATACACACAGGGTGCCTGCAACTGTCAGACACCACCAACAACCCACGGGATGATCCAGATCGGCGCCACAATCGGAGATTGCACCGCAGGAACTATCTCCGATTGCACCGCAGCTATCTTCGGATGTTCCGCTGGAACCGCCTTCGGGTGTTTTGCTGTTTCAACAGCAACTGGAACAACTAACGACTGTTTGGCCTCTCGAAGCTCGGCGAGTATTTTATCTTGTTTGCCTTTTCGGGCAGCAGCCGATGCTCGCCCCGCTGCCTGCCTTTTTGGGTTTTTATGTCTTGCAATCGGAGATTGTTGCTGAGGTGCAATCGGAGATTCCTGCTCCGTCACTCTCGCATGTGCGTCTTGTGTCATCATTTTCTGAGCTTATAGTTCGTGGGCATATGTGTCCAAATTGAGAGTGCTTAGCTGTGGTCAAAACAGTTGTCAGCGGAGCTAAGAACATGCCAAACTTGTGGTATATTACACAGCAGGCTGTTCTTAGCGCGTTTCCGACAAAGGGTGTCAGTCTCGAGGTCGTCGACCAATCCCGATTGATTCTGGATTGGCAGAAACGTACACGCCGCTGAATAGCGGCCGCCCCTATGGTTTTCGTCATCACCGCGCTAGCCTCGATTCGTATCGGGCATACCATTTCTCAATCTCTGCATCTGACATCTTATCAACCTAGTCGACTGTGAGACGTCGCCCCAGATACTGCTTGGCCTGCCCCACCACCCTGCAACCAGTGCAGCGAGCCGTTGGCAATTACTAAGCATTGTTAATCATTTGTTAACAATTGTTAAGCATTTGCTCAGCATTTGTTCAGCATTTGTTAAGCATTTGCTCATCATGTATTAAGCATTTATTAAGCATTTGTTCAGCATTTGTTCAGCATTTGTTCAGCATTTGTTAACAATAGTTCAGCAGTTACTAACGATCGTTAAGCACAATCAAAGCTGCGCTTAATAATTGCTTAGCAATTATTACTTTGTAAGCAGTTGGTTGATCAGTCTTGGCATGGACAGAAGCTTGGCGTGCTTAGTTTCCGAAAGCATCTGTCGAACCTCATATGATCACAATGTGTCGAAAGGCATCGCGGTAGAAGCCCTCGAGCAAGTCCAGGATGAAAACTGTTTTTCCGCATCCAGTCTGCCCACATATTATGGCAGAGTGGGCATCCTTCGTAAAGCCCAGAGGTTTGTTAGTAGTTGCGCATCTATTATTATATATCGGTAACCGTTCAATGCACCAGCTCCGTCCGCCTCTTTGGCTATCTGGATCGTCACACCCTTGGAGGCATTCTCCACTCGACGCCCATTACCGTGCAGTTGGTCGTCGTCGCTGGTTCGCGTGTCTAGCCATAGCGCGTACTTGGAAGTCAGGAACTCCGCGAGGGAGACGTCCGAGAGCTGCAGGTCTTTGGCCATCGCGGCAACCTGGGTGTAGGCCCTGGGTGTAGGCCCTGGGTGTAGAGCTGATTGGGGACTCCCTCGATCGTCACCTCGACCTTTGTGATTTTGGGGTTATAACATTTGTTACTTTTTCTAGCCCCGAGCGCGAACCGGGCCTCATCGAACAGCATCAGTATACCTTTCATCGAGCAGGCGGGGACGTTGATATTAATATTCCACAATGTATCGCTTGCGATGGCGAAGAACTCGGTCGTAAAGTATGGCAACGCGCCCGGCGTACTGGGTTCTGATCAATCGCGCGAGTTCGGGCATCGTGACCATGTCGTACTCCAGCGAAACATTGTCGATGGAATACGTCGATGCCATGTCAGTGACTATGAGAACTCGGTCGTAGTCGTTGAACGTTAGTTCGTATTCGAGGCGGTCCGCCAAACCGCTCTGGTAGTATGGCATGTGGCTCTCAAGCAACTCAAAGTCGAGCGAGATGTAGAAGCGGTTGTCGTAAGCGGCAGCGATCGCGTTGTCGCTTGCGACGTTATCTGCCTTGTCACCAGCCCCGATTCTAAGTTTGGTTACGTTCCTATTTCGGCTGGTGTCAATACCCTGATAGACCGCGTTTTCGCGCTCTTGCGCTGTCTTCCACAGGTCTTGGTAGCAATGGTAGACGTCGCTGTCGTCGATCGACATCATTTCATTACCAGAAATTGTTATCGTGGTCTTCTTGACGATGGCGCGACCCAGGTTCTGAACGACGGTTCGGTCCGCTTCGACGTCATCGAAATAGTGAAAGCGAGACGAACAGTTTCCGGCACAATGACGTCGTTAGCTCTGAGGTTGGGGAAGCGGGCCAAGATCTGCTTGTTCTGGTCGATCGTCGATGGGTTGTTCGTAATGACGACGCTCTGTCTCACCCCTTTTGTCCCGAGGGTCTCCCGCATACTGCGGTATGGATTGAGTTTGCGCCCGTATTGACCCGAAGACACAGTTTCGATGAAACTCTATTAAACCTGTATGGTTTTTTGTTCAATGCATCGGAACGATGGCTGGTCACGATATTTACATGGACGAATTCGATCTCACTACGGGCGACCGAGACGATTACCTCGATGAAGAAAACATCGCTGACGATGGCGAAACGCCCTTCATAGAGACACCAGGAACTTCAGCGGGCGAGGAAATAGGTGGCGCTACCAACACCGTTGCTCTAAGTCGGGAATTACTCAAGTCAGCTGTAAATGACTACTACAACTATTGGTCAGAAAAAGATACGGTCCCATCTATTGGCCGCGACTACTCCAAGTTCAAACTGGATCGGTCCGGCATGTTAAAAGCATCAAATTTCATAATCATCAACATGACAACAGGAAAAAAAACCTTAGCGCTGAGTACCATTGCCGGAAGCCGTGGCGGTGGCGAAATCATAAGGGACGAACTGGGATTCGTACATTGGAAGAGGGGTAAAACAATTATGCCCGCCCGTGGTGTAGAGACCCTACAGTCTACCGACGAAACGATGGCGAAGACAGCCGCCACGATATAAATGGTCGAGCTCAGCGAGGTCCCTCGTGTAGCCACCGACGCTATTCGTGCAATGGAGACCACGTTCAGCGAAATCGAGATAGACGGAACACTCAGCACGATGGATGACACACCGTTGAACCTTCGCGAACTCCGTGGACTCGATAAGGCTATGCAAACAGTCCGGGGCGAACTGGTCCTTAACCTCTCCAAACTCACGGCGCTGGATGAACATATCGCGCTAGAAGAAAGGAAACTGGAGGAAGCCCGTGACGATAGAGAAGCTATCGAGCGGATCACCGAACGGCTGCGGTCGTTGCGAGATGAAAGAGAAGCTCGTTTGGAGGCTGCCGTGAGGCGCTCCGCACACAAATAAGTCGGATCCGCGAAACAATCTCGAGGGTGCTGCACGAGGACACGAAACTCTGTGAGCGTCTTCGCACTCTGTTCAGAGAGCAGGGCGTCACAATAGTAAGCATCCTCACAGCTTTCGGCATGACTGTATCGACCCTATTTATAGCTATCACTGGAGGCGGTGGTGCAGCGACTGCGCCCGCGCCCGCGCCCGCACCCGCGCCATCCGGTCGAGCCAACGAGTGGGTAAAAAACAACTAAAAGCCCTCGCCAGTCTCCTGGCTAAATTAGCCGGAAAGGCGACTGCCGCGCTACCTGGGTTGATTGGGGGTCTCGTCTCCTACTTTCTATCTATATTATCAAAAACGGCCGGATGGCTTGCCGAAAATGCTTGGGCTTTATTCGTGGCGATCGCCGGTCTCCTACTATTCGCCGCCCGAGAGTTCCTAAAACCAAAGCGCGAATAGTCCGATCGCTACAAGGGCGACAACGAGACATAATTGTTGAGCCTCGTAGGCTGTGACACTTTGCGGTGGTGCATCAAGTCATATTGCACCCGTTGGAACAACGGTGGAACTTGCTGTGACACTTTGCAAAAGGGAGGGTGCTTGAGCTTTTATGATATCTGTTACATGTGCGGTGCGCTTGATGATATCCGCGTTCACGTTCCCGTTATGGCCGATCTTTTGTTTGGCGGTGGCGATTACGATCTGATTATTGTAACCGTCAACCCGGTCGTCTCATATTGCGCCATATACAGACCTAGTCCAAATACATAATCTACTGGGGTGCCGGCATACTGCAAAACGTCTTGATACCGCTGGATCGCCGCCGGGATGTCCACCGGAGATGAGATGGCGTCCTCGACATTTGCAAAGAACTGTTACTGGGTATCGAACGCCGTTCCCGTGCTAAGTATAGCACTGCGCGCTTGCGCATGTGCACCGAGGTTGGCCGTATATTCGAATGGAGTCGTTCAGGCGAGGAACCCCTACCTGCGTGAACCCCAGACCCTTATCTAACATAAATGTACACCAAGGGTCCTGGACCGCAGCAGTCTACTGTATGTAATCGACGTGAGCTCGTTTCGGATGCAGCCAATCGCAGGATGAGACGCCGCAGTGCCGACCACCAGACACTTCCGGCCCAAAGGTCATCGTCGCGGGGTCAAAATTCCCGGCGTTCCGACTGACGATGTGGTCGCCGGAGTGATCGTGCCTAAAATCTGTCTGCGTCCAAATCCCGTGGCCCCGAATGAGAACGTCCCCTAGGCAAGTGCTGCTAGGAAATGCTTTCTGGCGCCAGTCCGCGTATTTTGGGACCCCAAATTCGTTACAAAGTATTTCGAACACCCTACGGTCGTATGCGCTGAAAATGGGATTACATCCGTCGTCCTGCGGCAGAGAGATTCTCTGTTCTTTGAGAATCCGCCTAATAGTGTAGTACGCGTGAAAGTCGTAAACGGGCCTCAAGAAGGGATCCTCCTCGGCCAAATGGTCCTGAGAGGAAACCCCGCATCCGGCTGTTGCGCACCATACGGCGAATTTGAGCTGATTCTGCCAAAACTGCACCGTTCACGGCCTCCATGGTAGTAATCTTGGGCAGCCTATATTGTTCAAAGATGTCGGAGAAGTTGGTTTGAAAACCAGCTGTTGAGCCGCGAACTTGGATAGTGGGATGTACCAGCCGGGGAGCGTCCGCCGCCTTAGCCGCGTAGACCCCACCGACCAGGTACTTTGCATTAGAATTAAAGCCGAACGCATTGTTATCGATGGATATCAATAAGTTATTATCATGTTTGCTACGATCACTAATGTTCAAAGGGAGGCATGCTCGCTTCAGAAGTCAATCGACAACTGCTGCGGGAAACGCCGGGCCGGCCTCAGATCAATCACCTTCACGGTCGGCTGGCGAAACGTGAGGGAGAACGAAGGGTTCGGGTTTGGACATGACGGTCGAGTTCGTGATCCAAAAATGCTAACCTCCGAACTTTGCAGCGCCGGAGACTTACAAAATTTGTTGCACGGGAACTTGAGGGCCGCGCTAGCGTCGTAATTTCAAAGATCAATGGGCTGGCGACATTAGTGGTCGAGAACGGGTGGTCCGTAGCCGTGACAACTGAGCTAGCGCCCCTGTTCGGTTTCGAGAAGACGTACTCGGATAACGACGGAATGTTTAAACCGGGAACCTATATCGGAGACCGACAAGTGAATTTCTCGTTCACGAAAAATCTTCACATTCACTTGATGAATCTCAGTATATCCTGTAACTTGGTAGACGGGGCTCCGAGCACATTACTAAAAACTGTGCCTGCTGGTGACAGTTTCTTCGGCGAGACGGTGAACATCGACTTTCCAACGCCCGAGATGAAACGTTTGGAATCGGAGCACATCCACGAATTGAAGATCTCTATTATTGATGATAAAACGCAAGAGTTCAAGAACGATTACCCGATTTCGATCCTTCTTGAAATAACCGATTAAGGATTAAACATAAAATATATATTTCATAAATATATATTATCATGAGCATATACGGCCCAGGTAGTTCCAGCATAGAACAGGACTTTCCCGTCGCGGGCGCAGCATATGATGAAGCCACGCTGAGAAGGATAGAGAGCAGGGTAGCGCAGGCCCGCACAGACGCGGCTACGGCAATTGCACACGTGCAGCGATTACAAGCTCGAAAGCCCGTCATAACAGTTTGGGCCGAGGAGCGGGGTGCACTGGGCACGGGGGCCTACGAATATTCATTCGGCTCCAACGCGAGCAACATATATGCGGGATACACCATGGCAGCGTCCGGGACGATTCTGCGAATGTCAGTCTGCTCGGTCAACCTTCGGGGGCACGCTATTGCCGAAGTCCGAGTGAATCTCGTCCTGAACGGGGTAGAGCAGAAGCTTGGCGTCACCAAGCACGCGGGACAGAGTTCAGGGTTTACGATATTTTTTTGGTGACGCTGCAATTAAAGTTTCCTCCGGTAGTGTTATTAACTTTGTAACAAAAGTTGCTGACCAAGGGAGTTCAGCTACTGTAGTGACACTGTTAATATAACTTGACTTATGATGAATGACGAAAAACTATATCCACACTTACCTTCAGGGACGGCCGACCCGGCATCCTTTAGGATAACCAGGATCGTCGAGATACAACAGAGTCTACAACATGAGGGACAGACACGGACGGGCCATGCAAAAACATATAGGCGAGCAGTCAATGTAGTCGAGGGGTTGAGCACCACGTTAGCCTCAGCTTCCGTTGTAAGCGGAGTCGGGAGTGTGTCTTTATTATCAACAATCGTCGCTGCGCCGGTCGCGGTGGCCTTGAGTGCGATAGCGGCGGGGGCGGGACTGCTTTGCATGACGGGCAGACTAGTGGGTCGAAAACTAGAGGCCATGAGTCGAAATCACGATAGAATAGCGCTTCTCGCGAGGTCTAATAAAATCAGTATCGACGTTATCGTGTCGAAAGCTATAGCCGACAACGATATATCAGATAGCGAGTTCAAACTGGTCGTCGAAGAGATGGCAAGGTACCAGGAGTTAAAGGGCACGATCCGGTCCAAGGCCCGACCACAAATTCTCGCGGACAAAGACGTAAAAAACTCGTCATGGAGGAGAGGGCCGACGAGAGAAAAAATCTCCTCGCCCGTCTCGGGACGTGATATGCTATTTCGCGTGTCTGCAGCGGCAGGAGATTCGACCACCGTACAGTCCAGCCGTTCCGTCGGCCCCGCCATACGGAGAATAAACGTTATCTGCTGACATAGGTGTATTTTATGCTTTCTTATTGAAACATGTATGTCGTCCAGTGGGTGAGAGGTATATATAAGAAAAAATAGCCCTGGGGCTTTTTCCAGCGGAAAAAAAATACACCACCCGTAGCTTGAACTCGCGCCGACAAAACCCTTCTGGGCCCACCTCGATAAGCCTTGGCGCTTTAAATCTTTTTCTCTTTTTTTCGTCTTACCGAGGTGTTATATGCTCACATCTATGCACCCCTATGCACCCAATCTAGCGACTGTCTACCGCGGACCCCTCCTACTCATTGCCTCCATCCGCATGAAAGCGTAGAGCAGTCTGTGAAGTGAACACACGTGGCACCGGGTCTCAGCGTTGAGACCTATTGGCTGCTGGCGTCCCAGCAATGTAAAGGCGTTGATTTCTCGTATATAAACCTAACTTTCGTGGGGGCAATTAAGAGTTGTAGTCTGTTTTTTATTTGTTTTCTTATATTAAGTTATGTTTTCTATGTAATAATAGGGTAAAAATAACGAACCATCCCGGAAGATATCGTGTGAACAATATACACGTAACCTCGATAAGTGGAAATACAATCGGCTATAAATAACCTGTGTAATTGCCGTCTGTGTAACCTCGATAAGGAGAAATACACTCGGCTATAAATACAGACATGTTCATAACCTGTGTAATTGGAACATTGTCGTCTGCTTGGTGTTTGTGACGCTTGTGAAGTTTATCAAGAGGAAAAAACTACACATCAGATCGGTTTTATCTTTCTAACTGACTTTCTGATTTGAATTATTACTAAAGGATAATACTTGCGAGCACGTAATTCCTTGCTAACCAGTCGATGCGTAGCGCTAGTGCCACCGTATGGTGGACATAGCAGTGACTCGGATCTGGTCCCTACCCCACAATGCCGACATGGGCGAGGCGAAACGGACCCTATTCGCATCCATGCCCGGTGATGCCTGCAATACTCGTAAATACCGGTACGATGACATCTCTCGTGACTACCTGTCTTCAACCACGCACAATTATTCTTCACTCGAACCATTGTGTGATTATATATACTGAGTATGGATGAATTATCTCTAACACGACGTCAGAGGTTGTGACTTGATATTTATGCCAGATTGCTGTATATACTGAGTATCGCTTATCTCTAACATGGTGTCAGAGTGGTAACATCACCATCTCGTATCATTGATAAGTTCTCATCCAGTCGAGGAAGCATAGGGTTCGTGGTTGTTGAAAAATATGTTCCACTCTTCTCATCCATACCGTGCGAACAGTGGGGGAAAACCCAAGTATGGGAGTAAAAAATGATACCACCTTCCTGATGGGAGGCACCGCGCGTTGCGGGGGGCTCCCAGAGGGAGGTGGTATCATGTTGACTCCCATATACTACTGAACATTATTTTATATTTATAACAACATTATTAAATAACCGAGTTTACCTGTACGTTGGGAATGTATTATTCCAGCAAACTTTCGTTATCGTAATCTAACGTATAAGGCGCATGCGTAGTTATTCGGTGATGGAAAATACATTTGTTACAGGTAATACTTCACAAGGATGGCTCTTATCGGGCGCACGGAGATCGGACTTCGACGAACGGGAGGAGAAGATACAGCAAATATAGCGACCGACCCCCGGGCTCGACTTATGTACTATGTAAGCTGCATGTGTTCCGTGCTAGCACTGGATGACGACCCAACGATCAACCGCCTACGGAGGTATTGGAATTATCACATAAGCGGAGATGAACTGGACATGCTGATTGCTATGGGCTTGATGCTAAATCCGGAGGTGCTGCTAAACAAATGCATCTTCCAGGATGACGACCTGTGTCAGGGTAGGTCAAACGAGTTCTACGAGGTGTCCGCGGTACAACATCGTCTTCTGGTTACCAGCGATATGGTGATCGGTGGAAAAAATCGACAGGTAAAGTTTAGTATATAAGGCCATAGCAAGTGTCTCTGTTAAGCGCCCAATAGCGGCTAGGTTTTGAAAGTGTTCTGTGGAGACAACAAAAAAACACAATGCGTATGCTATCTTACACTATTTACTGGTGAAGTAATATGAAAACTGATTCGGGGACTTGTTCAAGTATTCCATCCGTTTATGAATGTCCATTTAATAAGTTTAATAAGAGCATGTTCTTCTTTTATTTAAAGTATGTGGGCTGAAATTTTAATGTATGCTAAAAACTAGGGTTGAGCAAGTTTTTAACATACATTTATCTTCGTTTTTGTCAAGGCCTTGTTTGTTTTTCAAGGTTTTGGTCAACTGGGTGAATGCTTAACATCGAAAAGATATGGTATGGCCTAATTAGTTAGCTCGCCATGCATTTACCGAATACACACTGACTGATAACAAACTCTATCCTGCATTTACTAGATACGCATATCCGGGTAGCAACCTGCAAAGACCGTGAGTCGGTAATCACGGATACCCCCGTTAGGACTGACAAAAGAACCTTTAACGCAAACAAAAAAAGAGTTCAGTTTATGCGTCACAGACCGAACGCCCATCCCCCAATCTAGTGTTTTAAGCCTCATTAAGGCTATATAGAGAATAGTAGGTTAGTGCCGTGAATGGCAGAGCCTCGTCCATCCCGTTTCCTAAGCCTTGCCAGATATTTTCCCATTCACGGCACTAACCTAATATTCTCTATATCCCAGGACATTACTTGAACCTTATATGTGACACTGCGCGACGTTGTTGATGCGCTAAAGTTTGGTTGACGTCATTAAAATATATGATGTTCATCGTCGTCAAAAACAATAATATTTTAATTGCAAGCAATGACCTGCAAATAATTTCGTTTGTAAAATAAGCTTATTGTCTTTGATTATGAATATTAATACCCGCCAGAAATATGGTCTTATATCATTTTTCCTGGGGCGTTGCACCAACGGACTGTGTAGCCCATTTAAGGTTTTTTGAATTTCGCGATTTTCTGAATCGCGTGTCACGTGATATTTATGTTGATAAATTCAGCATGCGCGACTGAACCAAATATGGTGCACAGATCAAATCATTTTCTTTGTTGAACGAGCTTCTTCCGGTTGACACTGACTCTTCGCGTAACTGTAATATCGGATTATCCCGATCACGTGATTCATATTGTAGAAATTGTGATTTTTCAGCTGCCTACTTTTGGTTTCGTAATACCTATATTACACATACTACAACACAATTCTGGCGAGAAATTTTGTATGGTATCACAGATAAGGATTAGCTTTATTCAATAAAAGCATTTATTAAATATATTTAGATATACTCTGAATGTATAATTCAAGCGTCGGTCAATGGCTTTAATATTATATATATTTTTGAAACTATCCGAAAATGCAATATACACGGCTGGGACTTTTCAGGATATAACCTGAAATCAGCATTTGAGGTTCCTGATAACTATAACTTATGTTTCAACAAGGGAGGTAGACTTTTACACATTGGTGGGTCAAAACACACGTTTGCTTAGCTATTTGCAGAATTTGGCATTTGGAACTATTCCCTCACCTGAATGAAAATATAATAAAACCATTGCCTGTTGCGTTTACTGTAGTACGACAAGATTAGTCTGTTTAAAGTTTGCGAGGATTCCTTCGGATTCCACGCACTTTAAACAGACCAAATGTTTTCCATACTACAGTAAACGCAACGGCCCTGGTCATTGAAACACAGGAAATGTCTCTGACAAACAGTGTTGATCCCTATCTGGCTTCATGTGTACGCTAGAAGACCAAGAGGTTGGAAATACACAACACATATACGCCCTAATTATCCAGTCACAGCGTATATGTGTTGTGAGACATGAAGCTTATCGGATTTGTGACCAGGGTAACTCCTGATCAAATAGTACACTCCGGTAGCCTGACAGGGATCTGTATTGCTTGCATGACGGGATCAGACTGTGCGGATGTACATGCAGATCTGGATCAACACTGGTCGCAAAATCCATAAACCCCATTTCTTCAGTCACATCCACATATGATAAAATGGATGTGCATAAAACACAAATGACCGAGAAGTTGATCGCTGTACAATGACCCGATACGTGGATATAGGAGATTTGTACCCCATAAAGCAAAACACATACAGAATTCGAGACAAGCCACGTAAGATTGTATCTAAGTCGATGTGCGATTTTTCATTCAAATTGACCGACCGCTTAATCCCCCCTCTCGTCATTAACTTAATATCTACATCACTGTGCATTAATCGAACTTGTTCAACGGTCACTTTATGTACATTAGTTGCGAATAATAACTCTTGAAATCTACTCGCTACGTACGGTATGTGAGTATAGTGCAAGAGTTGCTGTTTGCAACTACAGGTGCACAACATCATGGCGTTCAAAATGAGCTTTCTTCAAACGTATTGGACACAACCCATGCAGAAACTTATGGAGATGAAAGAACAAGAAGAATTAGAGGAGAGGAGAAGGCGAAGGAGCAGCAGATGCGTGATCCTGTAACTGTTGACATAACTGGTGGCATTGGAGTCAAGCCGATTAATGCCCATAGGCAGTCTTAGAAAAAGAGTACCGAACTTAGACGTTCGTGAGTAACTTCGGCCTCTTAGAACTACTTCCGGAACAGCATCAGCGGTAGAAATAGATTCTGGAAAAACCAAGAACCCACTTTTCCGACGTTTCGGCACAAGGCCTTTATCAAGGAATTGGTTTCTATTGAACGCTAAATGGCATCCATTTTCAACTTTGAAAATGGATGCCACTTAGCGTTCAGTAGAAACTAATTCCTTCTTGATAAAGGTCTTGTGACGAAACGTCGGAAAAGTGGGTTCCTGGTTTTTGCAGAATTTTTGAACATATTAATTGCATTATTGCGGAAAGGTAGAAATAGAGTTTATCGGTTTGACGTCACGTTGCTTACTGTATGTTTCACGAAACCTGTCCAGCGTCTACCGCTATATAAACAATGCAATCACAATATAGTTTCGATAATATTAAATTTTATAAAAAAAGGAACGAGCTGGAGAACCTGGGGAGCGTTTCATTAAACGTCGTAAGACTAAAATGTTCGTAGGTGCAAAATTATGATTGTAAATATCACATTAACAATGTTTTCTTGTAAACAATTATTGGATTTACATTTATTGATATTACTTGTGGATATTAAAGGTGCATGCCCACTCATTATCACAAAATGTTCTTTATAGGAATTAAATAGATAAGTAATTACTAATTAAATGCGTCGCCTGAAAAAAAATATTTTCGACAGATTATAAAGTATGATTATTGCACATCAAATCATGATAAATAGTAATGTCCGTTTACATTCTAAGGAAACACGGTTATCGCCCCTGATATCAGTGTGGAAATTGACGTCTGATAAAAAATGTATAATAATGCCAAGAAACACGTAGGGTAATGTTGAATGAATGTTTAATTTGCCAGAAAATGTATCAGATAATGTCTCTGATATAAAGAACATGTTGTGCCTACTGAGTGGGCATGTACCTTTAAATAATCCCCCATGACAAATTGCTTGGCTTTCAAATCTTCTTTGAATTTTCTTAACGCTATCTATGTACGGTGCAACTGTATTAGTAAATCATTAAACTATATAAAACAAGTGATTGTATTCAATCAATATAACAATTATACATTGTACGCTCGCATATAGACAATTATATGATATATGTAACGGATTTTGATGAAATATGGCGCACCAAACGCGTCTTGTTAAGCTGCATTTGGTGGTCTGGGTACTTTGGTCCAAACTGCTGTCCTTTTTGCGAAGATTCGATGTCCGTGTCTACTGACACTGAAATCGATTATTCGCAAAACAACATAAGTATGTACCGAACTCCCGGGACCACCAAATGCAGCTCACGAAGACGCGTTTGCTGCGCCATATTTCATCAAATTCCGTTGCCTATTAAAGAAAATACCAAATAATACTTACTTTGGAGTGGGCGCTCTTTTAACACTTTGAGCCATTGTTCTTGTTGTTGTAAACACATGATCATGCACCTTGATTCTGGGCAACATAAGAGTAGCACAATGTGACGTATTCCTCTAATGTGATACGTGTCACGGTAAGAATTTCTTATTTTGAAACCATAATTTAAATCACAACCAAACGGGTAAATAGCAATACATCACATATTTCAATTACAACACATGTTTTACAACTTCATGTCGTGTATTTTATATCCCTGGATGCGCAAGTAGGGCTTTCATAGGGAAGCTTAAAAGGGACATGTGCATTTTTTCATATCTCGTTCCCACGACGTACCATCTCGTTACCACGACATAGCATCTCGTTACCACGACATACCATCTCGTTACCGCGAGTTACCTATGTCGTGGGCGTTCCCACGACATAGCATCTCGTTCCCTCGAGATAGCATCTCGTTCCCTCGCGATAGCATCTCATTCCCACGTGATAGGATTTCGTTCATGCGAAATATGGTCTCATTCCCATGAGTTAGCTATCTTGTTACCACGACACAGCATCTCGTTGCCTCGATATAGGATCTCGTTACAACGAGTTCGCTATCTCGTTCGCACGACATAGTCAGCCAATCAAAATGCAGCACCACGACATAGCTAACTTGTGGTAACGAGAGCTCGTGGGAACGAGATGCTATCTCGATTGGGAAGGAGATAGCATCTCGTTGAAACGAGTTAGCTATGTCGTTCCCACGACATACATGTAGCTAACTCGTGGGAACGACATGCTATCTCGTGAAAGCGAGATGCTATGTCGTGGTAACGAGATCCTATGTGGCGCAAGCGAGATCCTATTTCGTGGGAACGAGATTCTATCTCGTGGGAACGAGATGCTATCTCGAGGGAACGAAAAGCTATGTTGTGTGAACGAGATAAAATAAATTGCTCAATTCCTTTTTAAACTGCCGTACTTTCATGTTACATTTACTTTTCCAACAAGCACTGTAATACACAGAATATCATACTCGTTTCCATTTCATAAGAGATTTATGACACCCGTCAGCAATTGCATGCACCTCGCGAGAGGCTCGGTGTATAAAGTGTGCGTGATTCGTTTCATAAAGTTGACATCAAATGGAAACTCGTTTGAGATCCTCTATTAAAACTTTATTTTGTTTCTGATATGTACCACAACGGTGCATGTATACATGTACATGTAGCAGGAAGAAAACTAATTTATTGTATACTATAATACGCCGTGTACACACGCATGTCATCCCCCACCCCGGACATTAACCTGCATGTATTTCAATAGCAAATCGCCATGACAAAGTGTGGACTACTATTGAATGCTATCACTAAAAAACAGTCAAGGCTCAAGACATTTGCGACCAGTGTTGATCCAGATCAGCCTGGATATCCGTACAGTCTGATCAGGACCTGCACTGATAAGCATTCAGTCAGTGAAATACCCAATGCTTCTAACAAAAGCTATAGATCCTTATGTGTTTTGAGTGTGGTACTAGTAGCCGATTTCACCAAAATTGCAAAGTATACTTTTCTTGCTAAGTACACTTTGAGGATTTCATTTAAGGATTTAAGGATAAATTTGTTATTTTTTATTATACTGAATGTATTATATTATCACAGCCATGTTGGCTATGATAATGCAATACATTCAGTATAATAATTCTGCATACGTTTAATCATCAACTCTATGCAGTCGTTAGTTCTATATGAAATACTGCATTTCGGGAATAATAAATGCTTACTCCCTCAAAGTACGCTTTGCGAGATAAGTATACTTTGCCATTTTGATGAAATCGGCTACAGATCACGAAGCTAAATGCAGTTTAAAAGTCAAACAGAGAACTGGTACAAATCTCCTTGTGCCTACTGTAGCCCACATCAGACCGATACTCCGGAAGTCTGGTCAAAGTCTGTATTATCGCTAATTACAGCATTTATAGTTCGCCCTACTTTCTAAGCCAATCGCTGGCCGGTATCGAGCTACACTTATTTCACATATTGCAAGATCTAACCCCAATAAGTTACATATTACCACATTTAATTATTAATTAATGGAAAATAAATACTCCGGTGGGAGATGCATAGTAAAATTTGGCTGCACTATACATATATTATTATCCACATATTGAACTGTTAAGGAACTAAATGATGCGGTCGCTAGCGCTCCCTCGCATTTAATTCCTTAAACATCCAATATGTGAACAATAACTTACATGTAACGTCCATTGTGCAAATTAAATTTTACTGATTACGGGTTACACTGGTCGAGCATTCAACTTGTCCCTTTCTCTCATGGTTGGTCCATAAGGTCACATAATACGCAATGATTGATAAAACTGTCTAGCTGGTTATTTTCATCTCACAAATCTGGTTTATCTGTGGCTGTGACTGGAGAAACGGGGCTTATGGGATGTGTGACCCGTGTAGCTCCTGGTTGAATAGCACAGTAGCATAATTATGCATACTTTTAATCATCAACTATATGCAGTCGTTAGTTCTATATGAAATAATGCATCTCGGGGAAAATAAATAATTATTCCCTCAAAGTAAAAATTTTCTAGATAAGTATGCATAGCAATGTTGGTGAAATCGGCTACAGATTTTGACCTACACTGCCAAAAATCACATAAACCTCAGTTCTCCAGTCACAGCCACATATGACATTAGAAATAATCATTTGGGTCAGATTCTGTAATTACCTCCTTGGACGATATTGGTTGACAATCCGTCATATTTTCATTAAATGTGGCCGTGACTGGAGAAATCGGGCATATGGGTTTTATTATCAGTCAATGTTTCAATCCGCCAGCACACTCATGTAGTGTGAAAGTTGATCTATACTGTCTTCTAAAGGCATGCTGGGTGTTTCATTAAAAGTGTATGCCTAATCAATGGGACCCCAGCTTTAAAGGCACATGCCCACTCAGTAGGCACAATCTGTTCTGTATAGGAAATAAACAAGTGTATACTTGAGTCACTATTCCACCAGTTCTAAACATTACGAGTGACCGCTATACAAATATAATCATTTACTAATATTTATTTTACTGACAGTGACTCGCGGTGGTATCAGGCTATTTTCATATGCAAATAAGGCATGACGTTTTTTAATTAGTAATACTAATTAAATGCGTCACCTGAAAAAAATAATATTTTCCACAGATTATAAAATATGATCATTGCACATCAAAAAATAAATGCAGAAAATAAATGGTAATGTCCGTTAACATTTTAAGGAAACACTGTTATCGCCCCTGATATCAGTGTGGAAATTTACGTCTGATATATAATGTATAATAATGCCAATCAATATGTGGGATAATGGTGAATGGATGTTTAATTTGCCAGAAAATGTCTCAGACGATGTCTTTGATATAAAGAACAGTTTGTTTGTGCCTACTGAGTGGGTATGTACCTTTAATAATAATTAGATAATTTGTGGATGAAGGTATTACTTCATGAAGAGACGTAGAATGTATGTACTATGTATAACTGATTGTTATCTAAACAAAGATATGATAGCGTTCCAAAAAACATATCTAATCTACTCTTGACACACATAGGTCAGCTCTTGCACACCGTTGCTAAATTCCTGTCTTGGTTTGCTGATACTACAGCTCAGCTACTATATACATGATATACTTGTGAATTTTTAGTGCCGCAGTTGAACTATTGGTGTCATAAAATATATGTATGACACCCATAGGCCAGCTCTTGCACACCATTGGTCAACACTCATTTTATTAATAGCAACGATCAGTTGCCATGTTGTGTACGCAATCCAGCTCTTTCAAACAGTCTGCATTCCTTGTTTACAACTATTGGTCAGCCACTATTTGGTTGTGTATTCAGTCAAATGTAGTTGTGGAGTTGAGCTATTGGTGTCCTGTATGACACCCATAGGCCAACTCTTGCACGCCATTGGACAATTAGCAGCCGTGATAACATTTTGTTTAAATTAATTGGTAAGTTGCCATGCTGTAGTGTATTCGAAGAGCTGTAGTTGAGCTATTGGTGTAATATGGTAAGTGTAGGACACCCATAGGCCAGCTGTAGCGTGCGATTTATTAATCCACAATTCTTTTATTGAATTATTAATTATTTGTTCATGCACCTTGTGGTTTTTCATTCAGGTCAGCACTCGTTCAATCTTTGTCGTCTAGCTTTTTTCTGTTGATAAATATTGGTCAGTCACTGTTTGGTTGTGTATTTATAGCTCTGGAGGTGAGCTATTGGTGTCATATAATAAAGTTATGACATCTGTAGGCCAGCTCTTGTATATCACTTGATCATTCAGTAATTTCTTAATTTGTTTACTAATACTTCAGCTCAGTAACCATATAAGTGTGTATCCGTAATGCTGAAGTTGAGCCATTAGTGTCATAATATAAATGTCACTGGTGGGTCAACATCGAACAAATTCAGTAGTATCTTATTTTGTCTATTATTAATACAATTTAGTCAACATATGGTTGCTGGAGCTGAGCTATTTATGATACACATAGGCCAGCTCTTGCATGCCATTGGTCAATCCACAATTATTATATTTAATTGATAATTTATTTGTTCTGGCACCATGTAGTTGTTCGTTAAGGTTAGCGCTTGTACACTACTTGTTGTACAGTGTTTATGATTTTCCTTTTTTGTTATAACTGTTAGACAGTCACTATGTGGATGTGTATTCACAGTGCTGGTGGTGAGCTATTGGTGTCATAAGTTAACGAGGTGGCACGAGGGAACTGTTTGAAACCCAAGGCCGTAGGCCGCGGGTTCAAACAGTTCCCGAGTACCACGGCAAACGTTTACCCACGGTTGGACATGGTCGAACATTATTTTTCATTTCCGTTGGAAATATCGTGTAATTTGAGCATGTATGCAGTACTTTCGGTTTTCTAAATATATTTTCACCACCGACTGCGCTAAACTTGGAAATAACTGAATATATTTTTATTTCAATGTACTTGAATGTTGTGATGGAAATCAAACCGCTTGATTGCGAGCTGAAACTGACAATAGGTATTCAGAACCGTTGACATCTGGCAAGAATGTCCCAGGCGGTTGGAAAATCACGAGTAAAAACATCCAATACAGCTTCCAGGGCACCCTTGCCATTACCACTGGCGGAATTTTGTCACATTATATCCGCTGTATCAAGTACTATTGAGTGCATAATGATATTTAGACAGTATCCATCAGCACAAGCCGGTTTTAACCGGAATGCGCTGGTAAATACGACAAATTGAATATATAAAGCCGTCTGTTGGGGCTGGATGATCAGTGCACAAAGTGATTACCAGCGCTATACACACTCAGTTTTGGCTTGTTTGAAGGACAGACCCACGCTGAGTCGCCTTGTGGCGCTGTTTGGTAGTCTGGGACCGGGTGCCGACCCGGGACTCTGAGATTTAAGCGAATTTCGAACAAAACGACTAATACATCGATTGCGTGCCAATAAAGTATAATTGCAAAACTACTACGTTGTTTGTCTTAGAGAGGTTCCAATCCAGGTGCAACTCAGGTGGTGATCACAAGAACGTCACACTTTGTCCGTTTGTCGAAGGAAAGTTTGTCGTGATTGCGGTAACCTATTTATAAGAGGAGTCTCGGGCCTATCATACTAACAGATCTTAGATCAGAGCTCCAGGGGGCCGTTTCACTAAACTTCGTACGACTAATGTTCGTAAGTGCAAAATTATGATAGTCTGTGAATTTAGCATTAACAATGCTCTCTTGCAAATAATTGTTTGATTTACACTTATTGAGAGCAGCCTATGTTCAATAACTGTAAATCCATCAATTGAAATTTCCAAACGATCATAATTTGGCACTTACGAACATTTTAGTCGTAATAAGTAATAAGTGAAACGGCCCCCTGATGAGGAGCGTATTCACGTATTGTACGCACGTATTTTAGCAGAATACCCATTGATTATCAAAAGTGGGAGTACACAATACTCACTGCAATGTGAAAATACGCATTGATTTTCAAATTGAGTAGTGAAAATACTATACTAAAGTTGAAAATTTACTTAGTTGAGCTGCAATGCTTTTTGCAGCTCAGATAAATGAATTTTTTAATTTGTTTATCTTGTATCATCTGTTCCCTATTCAACGAGGAAGAAAATCAATAATACATTTGTAAAAGTAAAGTACGCGTTGAATTTTAAATATGGGGGTATAGTACTCTTTAGATGCAAAACTTATCTGGAGCTCTGTTTGATTGTTCGAACTTAATTTATAACTGAATGATGACACAAATTATGAACGACTTAAGTTGTTGCTTGTTTGGTTTCACAACTGTCACGTTAAGACGATCGCAACACGTCCGCTCCGTTATAAGTTATATATGCCTCAAAATAATATATCGTTGCACTGTATGTATAAACTATCAGCACCGCGTTCATACATAACTGTGTCACAATCAGAACCGGGCTTACTATCTTTGACACCCGCGTAGACACAAAAGCAGGCTAATCTATGCAGTCTAATTACGGGATACAGTTGTCTCCCACGAGTTCACCCGATCGCAAACAAAAATATCCTTCTTTGGGTGGTCGTCCTTATTTGTCACCTATCTCGTCCTTGGACGTGACGACGTCACCCGGATTAGTGACCCCGCTCAGTCACGCCCTGGTCCATTCGGAGCCGAGTCCCCGCTGGTAAACGGATTTGTGTCGCGGACCACAGTAGCCGATTTCACCAACATTGCAAAGTATACTTATCTAGCAAAGTATATGTTGAGTTAGTAATACAAACAAATTTTCCGAATGCATTATTTCATATAGAACGACTGCATATATTTGATGATTAAAAGTATGCAGAATTATTATACTGAATTTATTACATTATCACAGCCAAAATGGCTGTGATAATGTAATAAATTCTGTATAATAACATTAATAAATGAATCCTTAAATTGAAAATTTCTCCCTCACTGTATACTTCGCTCTAGATAAGTATACTTTGCAATTTGGTGAAATAGGCTACAGAATCCATGGGTTCACCGGACAGACCCTGCCGTCACAAGCTATGCTGCTAAATGGATGTGCCGTCACTGGCTGGGACTACATAATACCGACGATGTTGATACCAGAGTGTGACGTGTTATAGATTTAACCACACTAAATCATCAGATATTCATGCGCGGAGTAGTACGTTAAAAACAATAAGCCATATTTGTAATGCCATATACACTCTTTGCTTGCAGAAACCAGTAAATTGATGTACAAATCTACTTCACAAATCTACTTCACAGGCAGGTCAATGTATCATTTACATCAGTTTCAAGCAAATGCTTTGGGATTATTTTGTAAGTGGGAACATGTTTGTCATGTGAGGCGGTTTCAATACCAGCCGCTGCATTTTTTGCGCCACCACCAGGGTGATCTCAGGAGATTGAATGTATTTTTCTTAACAATCAGTAAACCTAGATTTTAATTAGTGAGTATACAGAACAGAATGGATGCAGTTTATGGGAAAATATGTCTCACAACATCCATACGAAAAATGAAAGTAGCAGAGAATAGCAAAATGTGTGGTCATTGGTTTGTTTATATAGGAAAAATCAATGGTAGTGGGGGAAATTTTCGTCACTGTAGTCAACATATACTCAGTAGTGACTGCATTGCAATACTATCATGGTGTATGATCACGTGGTTAAAACAACAACAACAATAGCTCAAAGTGTTGAAATCTCGCCCACACGAAAGTAAGTATTATTTGATAGTTTCCTTAATAGGTAACGAATTGTGATGACATATGGCGCAGCAAACGCGTCGTTATAAGCAGCATTTGGTGGTCCCGGGAATTCGACACATACTTATGTCGTTTTTTGCGAAGAATCGATTTCCGTGTCGGTAGACACGGAAATCGATTCCTCGCAAAGACGACAGAAGTTTCGGCCAAAGGACAGAGACCATCAAATGCAGCTTAACAAGACGCGTTTGGTGCGCCATATTTCATCAAAACCCGGCAAAATAAAATAATATGTACATTGAATCGGAGGGCTTCTGGAAGTTTCAGTACTTGTTGTTGTTGTTGTAGCCACGTGATCATACACGTTGACTATCAGCCTCGAAATAATGATTCACAATCTATCACAATGTACATACATTCAGATTCACTACTTGGAAGGAGGGTGCTGTTTAAGTACATTGGTTTACATAGATTACATTAATTAACAGCCGTGATGTCTAGCGTTTGTTTACACAAACAATATATATTAGCAGCCGTACGTGTCTATATCGGCGTTACTCACAGTTATGTATAAATGACAAACGATAACAAATTGCTGGAGGTCAATCGATGAGTCCAACATAGGTAAACCAGGTGTACTATCATATCATAGCCTCGTGTTCGTGTATAATAATACAAGGTGGAAAGCACGTGCATGCATGTCACTATAGTAGTGTATCTTGGTGCTCAAAAATAGACATGTTCGACACTCACAAAACGCATAACTTTTGTCGATATTATTGCGTTCGTTTTATGACTGGTTGCTGGAGAGGGAAATAGGTGAAACAGCGAGGGCTATCACTCTTGATGTATGACCTGTATGACCTCAATGTGACATGATCGGCGAGAACATACTCCCAGATTATTCATGAAGACACATATGAAATGTGCATTTCCATTTTAAATGATTCTGAAGTGTTGTTAAACCATGTTTTTATTGAGAAATAAGGCAAGATATAAAAGCAACAGCAGACCAGACGACACTTGTGTGTAGCGGTCTAAGGGTTAACAGCACTTTAGAATAATTTACAACATCCTTTGAAAGTACTTCAAAATCATTTCCATTGGAAATGTTTCTGAAGTGCTGACAAACCATGTTTTTATTGAGAAATAAGGCAATATATAAAAGCAACAGCAGACACAATTGTTGTTAACAGCACCTTAGAATAATTTACAACATGAGAGCCGATATGAATTTCATATGAAGACTTTTCATATGCATTTCATATGAATAATTTGCATTTGCATTTCAAATGAAAAAGAATCGTATGGACTTCATGTGTTACATATGCAATTGATGTGAATTTTGTATATATATAAAAGCATTGTACATGGGTCTTCATATGAAATTCATATAATTTGCTCATATAATTTGCATATGAAATGCATATGGAGATTTTGCATATCATTTGTATATGAAATTCATATGAAATTCATATGCCACACAGTTTGTAGTGTACCTGACGGGGTCAGTGTAAGACGTGAAAGGAAGGGTTAGCCCTCTTCTTCCACCGACTCCTTTAATTTTCAATGGTAAGAACCTGTCATTGAGATCGTACGACAAAAGTTGGTGTCATGGAAAATAAACGTGGGAGCACTGTACACTGAAAGGTAAAATGGCGTACCACGAGTTACTACAGATGTGGTACCACGAGTTACTACAGATGTGGCTGTGACTGGAGAAATAGGACGTTTGTCGACCAGTGTGGAGACGGATCCAGGATAAGGGGCCCGTTTCACTAAACGTCGTACGACTAAAATCCTCGTAAGTGCAAATTTAGGATCGTTTGGAAATTTCAATTGATGGATTTACATTTATTGAGCATATGCTGCATATGCAGCCTATGCTCAATAAATGTAAATCCAATAATTGTTCACGAGGAAACATTGTTAATGTGATATTTACAGACTATCATAATTTTGCAATTACGAACATTTTAGTCGTACGAAGTTTAGTCGGAAACGGCCCCCAGATGTGGCTGTGACTTGGAGAAATAGGACGTTTGTCGACTAGTTTGGATCCAGATCCAGGATCAACACTGTTCGCCATTCCACCAATGAAACACCCGCCATGCTTCTAATTAAGGTGTAGAATACATTTGGTCCGTTTAATGTTTGCGAGGAGTCAGAAGGAAGACTCCTCGCAAACTTTAAACAGACCAAATGAAATTTCGCACCACAGTAAACGCAACAGGAGAGGGTTGTATTCCTTAATTAGAAGCATGGCCGCTGTTTCATTAGCGGAATGGCGAAGAGTGCTGATCTGGATCTAGACTGGTCGACAAACGTCCTAGTTCTCCAATCTCCAGTCCAGTAAACAGAAAACGCAACAGGAGAGCCGTATTTGAGCAGGAGATACACTGGTCACAATTGTCATCACCCCCAAATAATCGCTTCTTGTCATCTTACACCACCGCCTTCAAATCAAGCAGCTTGATTGGCTGAGCCTGATCTGTAGCTGAGCTCAGTCAATCAAATATCTAGATTGGAAGTTGAGATTGCCTATAGAGGTTCAGAAACGTTGACATTTATACACAATTAACGCAGGCCGTTGTGTATGTTCAATGTGCCCGTCCGTTTAGAAACTGACATTATTCAGTACGAGCTCATCCTAGACGTGTCACATGACCAGCGGTATGTATTATTAGAACCACCAGCACTTGTATGCGTTCATTCCTATTCAGTGTTATTAACCCTTTCAACACCACACGCCTGTATAGTGGTATTGGCAAAAATGTATATTCAAATGAGACGGCTCGTGACGAGTCGTCTCATCAGGCTCTGGCCTTTTTGCAGTAATTTTCATATTTTTAAGAATAAAACACCCCCCATTTCATAAATGGACTAGTCTGAAAATAATTTTATGACTGTTGAATTGGTTGCAAAATTAAGCTATCACAATCCATTCCAGTTACTTAGAGGTGAAAGAGTTAATCACATTATATAGAGCTTATGTCTTATGGCACGTACACAACCGTCTGTGCTAAGCTTGCCAAATACTTATTTTGTATTTCAGAATACTTGAATATTGTGCTTGAAGTCAAGCAGATTGATTGGCTAAACCTGAGCTGTAACGAATGTCCGTCCGTCCGGGCACACGTTTGGGGTTTTATGTGGTTGGAGGTGTGGCCTAAGACAAATTAAAACAATGCAACCTATTCAGTTACCACTTATTACAGGTACATGCCCACTCAGTAGGCACAACATGTTTTTTATATCATAGACATCATGTCAGTCATTTTCTGGCAAAATAAACATCCATTTACCATTACCCACGTATTGATTGTCATTATTATACATCTTATACGAGACATATTTCCACACTGATATCAGGGGGCGACAACCGTGTTTCCTTAAAATGTTAACGGACATTACTATTTATTCTCTGTGTCTATGGTTGATGTGCAATGATCATACTAAAATCACCATGCCTCATTTGCATATGAAAATAGCCTGATACCACCGCGAGTCACTATCAGTAAAATAAATACATGTATTACTAAATCATTATATCTGTCATTTTTAGAACTGGTGGAATAGTGACACAATTGTACACTTATCTAATTCCTATAAAGAACATGCTGTGCATACTGAGTGGGAATGTGCCGTTAAACCTAGTGTGTTTTACGTTGTCATTCTTTTGTCTGAAACCAATTGATCTACCACATGTCCGTCCAGAAATATCCCATAAACCCAAACTATTAGAACGTTCGTCCGTCAATCCTTCAGTCCGTCCGTCCGTTTGTCTATTACCAATTTACCTCCCCTTGTTGGCGCAGTCTGTAATAGGATAGTATATGATAAAACAGAAACATCAGGGCTCCCGATAAGTGTAGTATCGAAAGAGTACTAAACCCACATATTTCAAATTCAATGCGTATTTTACTTTTACAAATGTATTATTGACTGTCTTCCTTATTAAATAGGGAACAAATGATAAAAAATAATGCAAATTAAAAAAATCACTTATTTGAGCTGCAAAAAAGCAAACATCGTTAAACTAAGTAAATTTTCAACTTTATTATAATATTTTCACTACTCAAGTTCAAAATCAATGTATTTTCACATTGCAGTGAGTATTGTGTACTCCCACTTTTGATAATCTATGGGTATTCTGCTAAAATAAGTGCGTAAGATACGCCAAATACGCACCTTATCTGGAGCTATGAACCTGGTACGTAATATCACAGTTTCTGTAAGTAGCTTGCATGAAATACCACAGATCTTCTAGGTACAATATATCATGCATTGTGTACTATATATTTGACCGCCATAAAAAATTAAATTTGTCATTCAGCTAGTTGGTTGGCAGTAACATATTTTGTTACCGGACAAATTATTCATATTCAATTTCCGGGACGATTCTGCACCAGGGGCCCGTTCATACGACGAAGAAGTTCATAAGTATAACATTGTAATTTATAAAAACATTAGCAGTGATCACCGATATTGGCAAATCATTACTGGATGTGTTCATAAATAGTGACTTGCACATGTAGGTAAGGTTATTAAGAATTGCTAGATAGACGGGTTTATGACACATTTAGCTAGTCTATCATCTAGTAACCGAACACTGAAATGACAACTTGTATTTCTAATGAACGTATATTCAGTGTTCAATATAGGTTTTAGATTTCCGATTTATTCAGTCCAACTGGTTGTTACCGCAATAAGGGCCACTCCTGCACATACGGGTTGCTTACTGAGAGTTTGAAAGTGCCGTCTGACGACGTTTGCGACCAGCGTAGACACATAATGACCATAATAATGACCAGCTGTACAAACAACCGTGTGCAAAACGCGTGGACATTCGCACAGCTGAGATTTTCTAAGTTAGTATACCAACTGCCATCAGTAAAACGATTAACCCTTTCACCCCTAACTAACTGAAATGGATGTTTATATGTTAATTTCAGGACCAATCCAATCGTCACAAAATGATTTTCTGACTAGTCCATGAAAAGGGGGTGTTTTTGTCCTCATCCGGCTCATCTGGGGCCCGTTTCACTAAACTTCGTACGACTAAAATTTTCGTAAGTCAAATTTAGGCTCTTCTGGAAATGCAGCCTATGCTCAATAAATGTAAATCAATAATTTCTTTACAAGAAAACATTGTTAATGTGATATGTTTCCCATTCGCAGCACTAACCTACTATTCTCCATATATGCTATCCCAGTAACAGTGTATGATATGGTGATGTGTATTGACACTTTCTGTTCCTGATGGCTTTGATTACAATGTAGAAGGTAGGGCAAAGCGGATCGGGCAAAGCAGGTGCCCGTTTCACTAAACTTCGTACGACTAAGATGTTCGTACGTGCACATTTAGGATCGTCTGGAAATGTCGAATGACGGCTTTACATTCATTGAGCAGCCTATGCTCAATACGTGTAAATCCAATAATGTTTTACAAGAAAACATTGTTAATGTGAAATTCAGAGACTATCATTAGTTTGCACTTAGTAACATTTTCGTCGTATGCAGTTTAGTGAAACTGGCCCCAGGTCACTATTAGTCAATATGTACGCGCTCCGGTCCCTCCATACCATACTGCCACAGTTATCCATTGTTGAAAACGTTGCTAAACAAATTACTCATACCTTTATACATCCACCCAACTTCCAGCCACCACTTCCTTACACCAAACACAGCTGATCGTCTCCTTCCAGAAACCTGTAACAAATTACTCATACCTGTCATACCTTTCTGTCATCCACCCAACTTCCAGCCACCACTTCCCTACACCAAACACAGATATACGTCTCCTTCCAGAAACATATAGCCCACCTAATTCACCACCCAACTTCCAGCCACCACTTCCTTACACCAAACACAGCTCATCGTCTTCATACAGAAACATATAGCCCATCTAATTCACCACCTAACTTCCAGCCACCACTTCCCTAAACCAAACACAGCTCATCGTCTCCATCAACAAACATATAGCCCATCTAATTCACCACCCAACTTCCAGCCACCACTTCCCTAGACCAAACACAGCTCATCGTCCCCTTCCAGAAACATATAGCCCACCTATTTCACCACCCAACATCCAGCCACCACTTCCCTATACCAAACACAGCTCATCGTCTCCTTCCAGAAACATATAGCCCACCAAATTCACCACCCAATTTCCAGCCACCACTTCCCTATACCAAACACAGCTCATCGTCTCCATCTAGAAACATATAGCCCACCTAATATTCACCACCCAACTTCCAGCCACCACTTCCCTACACAAAACACAGATCATCTTCTCCTTGCAGAAACATATAGCCCACCTACTTCTCCACCCATCTTCCAGCCACCACTTCCCTACACCAAATAGAACTCATCGTCTCCTTCCAGAAACATGTAGCCCACATAATTAACCACCCTACCTCCAGCCACCACTTCCCTACACCAAACACAGATCATCGTCTCCTTCTAGAAACATATAGCCCACTTGATTCACCACCCAACTTCCAGCCACCACTTCCCTACACCAAACACAGCTCATCGTCTCCATCCAGAAACATATAGCCCACCTAATTCACACCCAACTTCCACCCAGCACTTCCCTACACCAAGCACAGCTCATCGTCTCCATCCCGAAAAATATAGCCCACCTAATTCATCACCCAACTTCCAGCAACCACTTCCCTACACCAAACACTGACCATCGTCTCCATCCAGAAACATATAGCCCACCTAATTCACCACCCAACTTCCAGCCACCACTTCCCTACACTAAACACAGATCATCGTCTCCTTCCAGAAACATATAGCCCACCTAATTAACCACCCATCTTCCAGCCACCACTTCCCTACACCAAACATAGCTCATCGTCTCCATCCAGAAACATATAGCCCACCTAATTCACCACCCTACCTCCAGCCACAACTTCCCTACACCAAATACAGCTCATTGTCTCGTTCTAGAAACATATAGCCCACCTAATTCACCATTCAACTTCCCGCCACCACTTCCATATATACCCAACACAGATCATCGTCTCCTTCCAGAAACATAAAGCCCACCTAATTCACACCCAACGTCCAGCCGCCACTTCCCTACACCAAACACAGCTCATCATACCCTTCCAGAAACATGTAGCCCACTTAATTCATCACCCAACTTCCAGCCACCACTTCCCTACAACGAACACAGCTCATCGTCTCCTTCGAGAAGCATATAGCCCACCTAGTTCACCACCCAACTTCCAGCCAGCAGTTCCCTACACCAAACACATCGCATCGTCTCCATCCAGAGAAACATATAGCCAACCTAATTCACCACCCTTCCTCCAGCCACCACATCCCTACACCAAACACAGATCATCGTCTCCTTCTAGAAACATATAGCCCACCTAATGCTCACCCAACTTCCAGCCAACACTTCCCTATACCAAACAAGATCATCGTTTCCTTCCAGAAACATATAGCGCACCTAATTCACCACCCAACTTCCAGCCACCACTTCCATACACCAAACACAGACCATCGTCTCCTTCCAGAAACATATCGCCCACCTAATTCACCACCCAACTTCCAGCCAGCAGTTCCCTACACCAAACACAGTTCATCGTTTCCTTCCAGAAACATATAGCCCACCTAATTCACCACCCAACTTCCAGCTACCACTTCCCTACACCAAACACAGATCATCGTCTCCTTCCAGAAACATATAGCCCACCTAATTCACGCTACCACATTTAAAAATTCAATCACCTTCGGTAAAATACACAATCTTTGACGTTACTGTCCGTTTCACAAAACCTGCCCAAATTTTACGGCTATATGCTATATAAAACCATTTTATTTCGATAATAGTAATATTTTCAAACTATGTGAATGAAGCCTTCTTTTTATTTCGTGAAATGTGGTCCAATATTGATTTTATTGCGAAATAAAATGGTATTCAACATAGGGACTTCTAATTTGAGAAATAGTAGACCGATTTTCAAAAGATCATTTCCAAGCTGCCTAGCCAGGTTTTAGAGTCCATTTCCAATTCCCTTTTTTTATTTTTTTGGAGGGGTGGGGGGGGGGGTGTTGGATTCGATTCCTTCTCCAGGTTCTCCAATCCAGCTCTTTCCCCCCATGTTAAATTCCCATAGATAAATCATTTTTCGTAATTTGACTAAATGTTACGAAATAAAAAGAATTCTCTTCCATCTTAAATTCAATAGTACAATTTAATATTATCGAAAAATGTATTGTTTTTGCCTTGTTTATATAGCCGTAAATTTTGGAAGTTTTCGTGAAGTAGACGGAATATCCATTCAACGGCATCACGTTTCAGATTGTTCTGTGTGTGGATACAAGATGGATCTTTAAACACGCTGAAAGAGTCGCACACATAGTGTGCCAACATGCCAACTCGTATCTGTAGTTTGCACACTCATATATTGTGCATAAATTACGCAATACCATGTACCGCGAATGTATTCTATTATGTGGTATTAGTTAGCTGTGTGCATGACTGAGATCACGGGTACATGTATCATCTTTCGAGCATATAAAAGTTATACCAAGGGCATGTTGAAAGTGACACGCTTTGCTCCGGCCTTCTCTAGTGAACATACTCGTTTTGTAATATTAGGCAGAGACATATTACAGAGTGACGGAAAGCTTCTTGTCCCCTCGCCGATAGACAAGAAGGGATATAGTGTTAGTCCGTTTACGTACGTACGTGCGTGCGTGCGTACGTATGTACGTTAGTAACACATTTCATTTTTCAATAACTAATGAACCGCATCACCGATTTTGATAATGTTTGGCCACAGTGTGAGTCTATGGATGGTGCTTTGTTTTATATACTACCCATGTCCAACCGCACAAGGTCAACGTCACTCAGGACCTTATGTTCACCTTGTTCGTAAGGCAAATTTTTTTTTTCGATAACCGCTTCACCGATTTTAATAATATTTGGTCACAACGTGTGTGCATGGATGCTGCTTTGCTTTACATACGACCCATGTCCGACCGCCCAAGGTCAAGGTCACTGAGAAGTATGTTCACCTTGTTTGTAAGGCAAAAATATTAAAGTTTTCTTTTCTTTTTTAAATTACTCGTGAACCGCTTCATCAATTTTGATATTTTTTGGCCACAGTGTGTGTCTAGGGATGCTGCTTTGTTTTGTATATGACCCACGTCCAACCGCCCAAGATCAAGGTCACTGATGATTGTATCAAGGCTGCCAGTGATGGGATTAGCTTCGTTTAACGATGCCAGTTCTTGTTATATAAGGTGTTAATCGAATAACCCTTGTGTGCCTTTAAATTGAAGTCAGCCTCTGGGGCAATTTAACGTCTAGAATTTAGGGAAAAATCGGCTTATACTGATTGTTGCTTGCCGCTGCGGGTGAAAACGCCACTAATTCAATGGGCGATTACTACCCATTTTCTGTACGAAACCGAACGAACAATTCCACGTTTAGAATCCACGGTCTCCAGTGCTTCTGAAAGTGAAAATAAATGAATCGTAGCTGCATACTTTTTAGTTACGAAATCTCGAAGTTGAGCGAAAAATCGCTTCGTCGCAGGTTGCGAACGATTCCTGCATTTTTTAATGAAACGGCACTACTTCAAACGACGATTAAAACACATTGGCTGCATGTAAACGAACGAACAATCCCACAATTAGCACCTACGGATTCCAAAGTTCAACAATCTGGAGAGACATGAATTCTAGGGAATACCCAGCTCGAGCTATGAAGTCCCGACGTTCGGGAAAATTCGGTTTCTACTGCTTGCAGTTGCAGGTAAACACGGCACTCGTTGAAATGGCGATTACTACACATTTGGCCTACTACGCGTTGGCTGTACGAAACCGATCGAACAATTCCAATTTTACCATCTACGGTCTCCAGTGTTTCTGAAAGTGAAAAGAAATTAATCGTAGCTGTTATACTTTTTGAGCTTCGAAATCTCTAAGTTGAGCGAAAAATAAAGTGAAAATCGTGTCGCTCCAATGGTTCTCTATGGCCCTGGAGCAAACCACGATCGTCCCGCCCCCGTTAAACGAAAGGTCAAGGTCACATACTTGGCGCGTCCTAAACCTTAACGCCGGGGTAAATAACTTGGTTTCCTCGCACGGATCTGCTTGATATGTCATACACACATTGACCTAATGACCTCTACCACCCACTGTTAAGCTCAGGATGAAGGTCACATACTTGGTGGTCACATACTTGCATGCACAAATCTGCTTAACAGGTCACACACGTGGCGTTCCAATGGTTCTCTACCGCCCTGCAACAAACCACGATTGTACCGCCCGCGTTAAACAAAAGGCCAAGGTCACATACTTGGTGAGTCCCAAACCTTAACGCTCGGATAAGTAACTTATATGTTCGATTTCCTCGCACGGAGTTCCTTGATATTTCAAACATACATAGCCCCAATGCCCACTACCATCCACTGACATATTCACAATCGTCCCGCCCCCGATAATACCAGGGTCAATGTCACATACTTGGCGAGTTAGAAACCTTGACTCTTGAATAAATATCTTATGTTTTGTTGGCATGCACGAATCTACTTAATATGTCACACGCGTGTCGGTCCAATGGTTCTCTACCGCCCTGCAGCAAACCATGATCGCACCGCTCCCGTTAAACAGAAGATCAATGCACATACTTGGCGCGTTCCAAACCTTAACGCTCTGGTAAATAACTTATATATTTTCGGTTTCTCCGCACGGATCTGCTTGATATTTCATACACATATTGCCCTAATGCCCTCTATTACCCACTGATAGTTTCACAATCGCCACACCACAGGGAATCCCCAGGTCAAGGTCATATACTTGGTGCGTGCGAAACCTTGAGGCTTGGGTCAATGATTCTATGTTTTGTTTCCTTACACGAATCTACTCGATATTTCAACAACATATTGCTTCAATCACTCTACTGCAGTGCAACACATTCATGATTGTCCCGACCCCGATAACCCAAATGTCAAGGTCAAACACTTAGTCAAAACCTTAACGCTCTGGTATATGTCTTACAACTTCACTAGAAAAACTCGTTTGAAGATTTTGACATTTTTACAGCGGCCATCTTGGATTAGGCGATGACTTCAAATTAATAAATTCTAGAAAGCTTTCATGTAAATGTTATCACTGTGATTTATAAACGCATAACCGCGATCGCATTCACTGCTTATGAACGAAAAGAATGAACAACGGCCTGTCGACTAACGTCCATGTGGAGAGAACTGTGGTCGAACGAACGGACGGACGTACTTGAGGACATAGAGAAAGCATGATAACTCGTTTATAATCTTTCACGCATGTTTGATCAATGTAAATCATTGATAGTATTAACCCATTGTTGTTTATTAATTTAATTTCGGTTTTCAGTGATTTATGGTTTAAATTCGCATGTTTATGCCCCAAATTACAACTTTCCTATTATCTGACACGTACGAAATTATGTTAATTTGTAATTTTTTAAACACACATTTGAAAATATATTTTGGTCAGTTGGTATTTAAAGGAGATATAACAAGCTTCTGTTTTCGCGATACGCTTATGTATTCATCATGTATATATCAAATAAAACAAATTACAGTAATCCGATCCGTATGTGCCGTTCTTTTACGGATTTCATATTCCGGACAGCCAGTTTTTCCAGCCGTCACTGCATGACTAACTTCCCCTTATTTTGCTTACCACAATTATTTCCCTTTGCGGTCACGTGGGTATGTGACGTATCAGTTGTCCTTCCGAAATGTATGCATAATACGATTATTACACGTAATAGTTCAACAGACTACACCAGTTTTATAGACCGCTGATATACATAAAAGGGACTGTACTGTACTGTAAAAATATAAGTATGACCTAGTTACAAACTACATACTGAAATGCGACAATGGGTGACAAAATGGACATACTGTGCAATTTTCAATAGCTGTAGGATACCAGTCTTTATTTATTTACATTTACATCGTCAGGTTACAATCTATTTTTCACCGATAGTACTTACATATAATGCTAAATCAGACGGGCAGCAGAGTAGACACTTATCAGGGCTGTCAGGTACATATATGGATCTGGTGCTATGCTGGCAAACTGTCATAACGTCTTTCTTGTAGGCCATTGCCCACTTACGTAGATTCCGGACGAGCTGTTTATACTTTGATGAGCATATACCAAACATCTGCAGACTGTATGAAACTACGTCCTGGTAGCTCACCGCATAAAGTCACACCAAACTCGGATTGGTGCGACGAAGAATGTGAACAATCCAAAACACACAAATATGCACTTCCAAGACGGTTTCGTTTAACCAATAACCGAGACGATTTAAATACATATGTTAACGCCCGCAATCAATTTAAATCTCTATGCAGAGCAAAACGGCGAATATATGAGGCAAGCCAGCGAGCACGGTTGATAAGTGCTAGAAATAACCCCACACAATGTTGGCGAACAATTACAAGAAACACGGCAATTTGCACTAAATCAGAGACCATATATGCACATCAATGGTTCACGTATTTTCAAGATTTGTTTTCTGACATTGACGCTCCAGCTTCACCACAATATGTTGAAAACGATGCTGTTCGTGAAAATATAGACAAAGCACGCTCGTTAACTGACCCATTTACAGAACAGGAAGTTATGGCTAATATACTGAAACTTAAGTCTGGCAAAAGCCCAGGATCAGATGGCATAACCTCAGAATTCTTTAAACGCACATATAAGGCAATAACACCGATTTTGACTAATATATTGAACTATATTTATGACACTGGTGAATTCCCCACTACTTGGAGTCAAAGCCGCATATGCCCCATACATAAAAAGGGATCATACGACGATCCAAATAATTATCGAGCAATCTCTCTAATTAACATCCTTAGTAAAATATTCACCTCAGTCCTAACCTCCAGACTGACAAAATGGTCCCAGGAATACAATGTCATCGATGAGGCTCAGGCAGGATTCAGAGCTGGATATTCAACTATTGACAATTTATTTACACTTCAAGCAATATACCAAAAATACCTCACGAAACCAGGCGGTCGCTTTTATTGCTTATTTGTTGATTTTTCCAAAGAGTTTGACAGAATTAAACATGATAAATTGTGGACAAGCTTAACTCTGAAAGGTATTCACGGAAAGTGTTTGCGCATCTTGCAGCCCATGTACGGGAGACTATATGCGTGTGTTCGAACAAACAATGGTGTCACGAGTTATTTCCTTGCCAAATCGGAACGCGCCAAGGCTGTGTAAGCAACCGGCTGTTATTTTTTCTCTTTATAAACACTTTTGCGTGACCATTGCGGCTCTGGCAGTTTTATATCAAATAAAATACCCGATATAATAAGTTTAATGTTCGCGGACGATGTAGCCAACTGTGTGGAAACAGCTATCAAACTTAAACAACAAATAGACACAGTTGATTTATTCTGTAGGAAACCCGGAATGCAGCTACATGTAGACAAAACGAAAATAATCGTATTTCGAAATGGTGGCCGACTACGAGGCTATGAAAAATGGTTTAACCGCGGAACACCTACTGAAACTGTATCATTCTATAAATACATGGGGCTGTTTTTTACACCGAAACTAAAATGGACCTTAGCTAAAAGTACACTCGCTGCTCAAGCTCTTAAAGCGATCATGTCAATTAACATCTATCAGCGTAAATTCGGATATTTCGTCAACCAATATATGTTCAAGCTATTCGACGCGATGGTAAAGCCCATTCTCTGCTATGGGAGCGTGATATGGGGTTACGAATACTCCGAACAAATAGATTCAGTGCATATTAACTTGTGTCGAACATTTCTCGGCCTGTCACGTCATGTTAACAGCAGTATGGCATTGGGAGAATGTGGGCGATTGCACTCTGTTCCATGCATTATGTGAAAATTGTGAAATATGGTGCCAATTGTTGCAGATGGAACCTCATAGATATCCCAAACATTAAGGCAGCATGATGACATAGGTCGGACTAATTGGGTGAGTCACATCAGGATGCTGCTTTACCGTTTCGGTTTTGGCTACGTATGGATTGCGCAAGATGTAGGCAACGTTGGCACCTTTATATCACAAATTCAACAAAGAATCACTGATTGTTTAAAACAGGATTGGAGCAGGAAGCTAGACTCATCAGGAAGGTGCTATCTATATAAAAACTTCAAAACTTGTCTTAATATTGAACGATACCTGACCTTTGATGTACCTTATGATTTACGTAAAGCAATGTCAACAATTAGATGCTCCAACCATAGTTTAAATATTGAGATTGAAAGACATTTAGGAATAGAACGTCAACTTCGTTTTTGACCATTTTGCCTGACAAATCAAAGCATAGAAGTAATTGTAGATGATGTGCACGCCTTTTGTGACAGCACGTTATATTTAGAGTTACATGTACTGTATTTAGATCCAAAGTTATATTCGTCTAAAACGCAACACGAATATTTTAGACTCATTTCAACAGAAAATATACAGACAATCAGAAAAATTGCAAATTTTATTGATCACATTATGAAGAAACGAAATTCAATTACCGCCTGACATTGTTGACAAATGTGGCCCGTTTTCTCAAGTCATGATCACATTTATCATATATGACACCGACCGACAGGGGACCACATGTCACTTGCGACGAGCGTAGACCAAGATCAGCTGCGAATCTGCAGCATGATTAGTTTTACACTGTACGCAAATCCAAAACTCTTTTCGAAATTCTGAGCTGACAAATTTGGCACATGGTCTACAGGATTTATACGTATTTACGTCCCTTCTCGATCCGGTTATATACTCATAACGATACATGTAGTAGATTTGGCGCTTGTTAAAAATTGTATTATACATGTTATGTGTTATGGGCCGATGGCTTAATCCACTGAATAAAACGTAATGTATTGTATTGTATTTTAATGCTGTACATGGGGTCAATTAAGGAAAGCCCGTGGTGACACCAGTGGAAAAATTAGTCGCTCTAATTGCCACGGGGGTGGGGTGTTGTTTGAAGATTGTGTCAACATCCGCTGTACACTGCGACTGAGAAGGTGCAATAAGTCAAACATAACACGGGGCTTATATTGCGTTTGCGACCAGTGTAGATCCAGTTCAGCCTGTACATCTGAACAGAATCTGCACTTTTCGGCATTCCTTCAACAAAACACACTAACATGCACGTATTTGGACTACATGAGTGTTATATTTTATTAGGACCTACACTGGTCACAAATCACACAAACCGCACTTCTCCAGTCACAGCCACATATAGGACCAAGCTTCGACGTAACCCCCATTTGGCAAAACAACGACTTTCTTCTGGAAAACATATTTAGTTTTTAACATAAAGTCCAAACATTTTCTATTTATTTGACGGAAGCATATTAGGGCCATTTTGTCTTAGTACTTATGTATTACGTCTCACGTATTAGTATTATGTCATGCGTATTATGTGTTAGGTCTTAGGTTTTATGTGTAAGGTGTAAGGTTATAGCGAAGCGGGAAATCTGATGGTGGACGATACACACGTTCCAGTAGCTGACAGTATAGGCGACGATTGCAATAGCAAGTACTTGTAAGTATACTTAAGTGAGGTAAATAAAATGTTTAATAATTGGTATGGGTATATTCGTTCATGTTCCCCGCCGATGCAAACCCCAAAACGATGCACACCCTTTCCAACATTGATAGGTCCATAATGAAACGATCGCAGCAACAACTGTGTGTGCTGCTGATCAACGACACCGTGTAAGTTTTTATTCCGTAGCGAAAATGAGATGTATAGCGTTAGTCGATATCCGTACATCTGTCCGCGCGTCCGTCCGTAACACTTTACGTTTAACATGATGATTTCAATAAGTCTTGGCAACCGTGTATTTAACTGAACATGGCAGAGTGACTCATATGTACCAGGCTTCCTGCACTCAAGGCACAGCGAGAGGAGTAGCGTAGTGTTAACTATGTGCCTCTTGTTTAGACATAGTACTATGACATCCACTACAACGATTAATATACATGACATTCTAGTCTACCTCTTGTTCTGTAGTTTTTAGCTCGCAAGTGCAGAGAGAGCTTACGGCATACCCCCGGCGTCGTCGTCGGCGTCGTCAGCTTCGGCATCGGCGTTGTCGGCGTCCACAAACTTAACGTTGGGATAAATGTATTATAACTTCTGTTTCTTTGCATGGAACACCTTGATATTTCATACATGCATGCATTCCGCAGATCATCCTCTATCATGCTGTAGTGCGTTCATAAACTTGTTGGGGTAAATTTCTTATAACTTCTGTTTCCTTACAGGGAACACCTTTATATTTCATATTATGCATTCATCTGATGACACTCTATCATGGTGTAGCGAATCCATGACCCACCGCCACCGTCCGTCCGTCCGTCTTCAAAAATTCAAAACCTTAACGCGTGGGTGCATGTAAATGGCCCATATTTTCTGTTTCCTTGCTCTGATCTGCTTCATATGTCACGCACGCATTGCTTCAATGGCCCTTTACCGCCTTGCGACAAATCCACGCCCGTGTCACCCCCGCTAATCTCAGGGTTAAGGTCACATACTTTGTGCGTCACAAAACCTTAACACTCGGGTAAATGGCCCATATGTTCTGTTTCCCTGCTCGAATCTGCTTCATATTTCACGCACATTGCTCCAATGGTCCTCTACCGCCCTGCGACAAATATACGTCCGTGCTTTCCCCGCTGAGCACAGGGTCAAGGTGACATACATGACGGTCCCGAAACCGTAACACTCGGGTAAATGGCCTATAATTGTTGTTTTCTTGCTCGGATCTGCTTCATATTTCACACACACGCATTGCTCTAATGGTCCACTACCACCCTGTGACAAATCCACATATGTGCCGCCCCCGCTGAGCCCAGGATAAATGGACTATATTTTTCCAAGGTCAATGCGCGCTTCGTTGTCTTCTGACAACTCCTTTGTATATTGATGAGACTGTAAGTTATGTAATAATCATATTGCCGTTCAACAAGCTATTATTGTAACTTTTACAATCTTATAGTATTTGGCTTCTTAGTGTTCATATATACAAAACAATATTGCAAAGTTGTCTAAGAGTCAACACAAGGGGCGTGTCATTGTCTTCTGACAACTCTTGTTATTCTTTCAGATAGGTGATGGTGGTGGAAGAGCTAGAGTACAGGCACTTGTACGTTGCATTGGTACTGCAAGAAAGAACAAACAGAAGTCAATGATGACATTTGAAATGCCACACAAGGTAAATTGATGTAAATATGCTCATCAGTTGAACGTGTTAAGTAGGATGTCAACTAAAATCGTCATTTTCCATCACTGTCAATACTGTTATTCTTTTTCCGATCCTTGTTGATGATTGACTACTACTGTCATTCCGAGAGTTGTGCATGGTTTCACGTTCAGTGTCTATGTGTCCCATGTACGTTGAGTAGCACTTAAGCCGGTGCTAGGTGGCATTTGTGTCATTGACCGTGCCAATTTTAGTACATTCTGTGACACAGATGAAGGAATACAATCAAACCCTATTCCTGACTTATTTTGTCTGGTAGTAAATTGTGCTCATCAATTGACTTTTTCTGTTCATTTAAGCTGGTGGTCTGCAGAACACCCATGTTAAATCAACTAGTGGATCTTCTGGATGTCTAGTTGCGCCTTCCGAAGGAACAGGTGCTTATGGCATACCCCCTGTGTCGTAGGCGTCAGTCCATCTTCAAAAATGCAATGCCTTAAACCTTACTACGTACGCTGAATTAAATTTTGCCGTCTGCTATTATCAATAATTCTTAACAAAAACATATTTTGGCAGAACATGATAATCGTCTCCATTGGAAAGGATTCTCATGTGCTGCCAAAAGATGTTTTTAGTAATAAATAGGATGAAAAATACAACAATTTCCGTTTGCCGCTCTGTAAGGGTTAACACTTGTGTAAATGATCCATATTTTCTGTTTCCTCGATCGGATCGGCTTCATATTTCACACACGCCTTGCTGCAAAGGGCCTCTACGGCTCTGTGACAAATTCACGTCTGTGCCAACCCCGCTGAGTCTAGGGTCAAGGTCACATACATGACGATCCCAAAACTTTAACATTCTGGGTAAATGGACTAGATATTTTCCCAAGACATAATACCTAAGACGTAATACCTAAGACGTAAGACATAAGACATAAGACGCAAGACGTAAGACGTAAGACATGAGACTCAAGACCTAAGACAGACATGAGACGTAGACATAATATCTTATAAGATTTGTGTCACTTCTTAAGTTTATCTTTGCAGAAATCTCGAGGCTGTGGGAGATGTCCAGAACTGAAAATCGTCTTGTTGAGACTATTCTGAAGCACTCCCAACCCACCATCCCCGGTAAAGAAATGACAGATCTTCATCCACAATTGATCAAATGACGCACACCTACCGTTGCTCCAGTGTACCGTGCTTTACGTTTCGCCACCTGAGTATGTGGAACAGCAAACAAAGAAACGTCCCTCTTTTAAAGCTCATGTAACTTAACCCATGTATGTATAATATGTGCAATGTGCATATATCTGATACACAGGGAACGGTGGTCATACGATCATGCACAGTTTATTCCATGTTTGCGGTGTAAACGTTACTTAACAACAAGGATGCTAATTTACACATTTAACTCGTGCGAGCTATACACATGGAAACTAAATTTCTACAGCTCACGTTAAACCATTCAAGTGATATCGGACTATTGAAAACTTGAATAAAGTTTTAATTTTTCACCATTTCCATGCCGTGACGACCGCCCAAAAACCATAAAAATCCGTTTATTGGAACGTTAACGTCTGCGATGGAGGTTAAGACAAACAACACTGACTTTGAACGTTTTTAAAAGAACATTCAGTGATATGTCACATAACTCTGGGATACATGTGATGTTTGTGACAATCTGTTTGCTTTTAAATCTGCTGTGACGAACAAAAG